>JAODUK010018578.1:0-16327 GCA_027564635.1 Typhlichthys eigenmanni
TGCAGGATGGATTGTGTGGATTTAAATTGTCTTGTGTGTCACCATCAAAGTTATCTGTTTTGCAAAAGCTTTCTATTTTTGACACCTCTGGAATTTGATCAATATGTATCACTATGCTTTACATGTGTTCTAATAACCATTAATTACATTAACAACCAATACCTATCAAACTGTAAAAAATGTCGCACTGCAAAGATAAACATATTTCCACAAATAACATTTCAGTTGTCAAGAGAATGAATAATGGTCAGGAGAGGATGAAGAGGTGGAAATATACCTAAAAATTTATATCAGTAAGCCTTTTGTTAGTCAGTTGTTTTGATGATGGAGCAACATACTGTCTGATGTTATCTCATACTGTAGGAAGGACTGCCACCAGGCTCATTTCACTGGTTGCACAATGAGTACAGATAAATGCACGTGATACAATGTAGCTGGTCTGCGGTAACGTGTATATACATGATCGTCTGCAGGGAAATGTCTACACAGTGTGTGTTACTATTGGCAACAATCCAGTCCCTGTCCAGCTGCGGTAATATTTGTGTTGTTGGAGCCAAATTCATTATTTAAAGAACAAACCAATCATAATGACGTTGCTAATTCACTATGCTTGTAGAACTGAAGCAATATCACATTAGGTGTTACTGTACTGAGCATACGCATATACAGCACGTCTGCGATTATTTTCAGCACTATATATATATATACAAGAAGTATGTTGCTATTTGCACATACTGTAAGTAGCACATAAACCACATTTGAAATGGGTTAAATACACGAATCCATTGTAAATGCGCATTTTAATACTGTCGTGTTGATCGGTTAAAGATGGTCGTCTATCGGTCAGAAAAAGCTAATCTGACCATCAGAACCATAGCTCTAACGTGTAGGTCAAGTATTGCAATCACATGAAGCCATTTCTACAGATCTCAGAAGTCCTTCCAGCATTCCTCCCTGTGGATAGGACTAGACATACACATCTGATAAGGAGTCTTGTATGTTTGCTTGTTTTGGTGACCAGACGGGCTGGCGAGTCGTGTTTATTTGTGTTGAGGCTTCTTATGGCACAAATTGCAGTCTTGCTTTAAAGCTACCCTCCTCTCCTCCTGACCTGTGACCTGCGACGTCTACCTTTACCCGCTACATTATGCATCAAGCAGCGGTGTGTGACGTCCGCTGTGCTTGGTTTTCCATATCAGTCGGTGTGCGGGGAACGTCTGGTGACGCGTTTCCTCTTCGAGAGCGACTTCAGCGACGACCCTCTCCTGCCGTCCCCACTGCAGCTGCGCGGGAAAATCCTGCTTAAGAACAAGAAACTGAAGGCCCACCAGGCCCCTGTGGACATTCTCAAACAGAAGGTCAACAAAGACACACACAAGCCCATTCAAGTCTGTGCCCCTTTATACTAAGATTTAAATAAGATTTATTTCTATTCACACAAATTAGCGTTCGCGCACACTCGCATACACACACACGCGCGCGCACAAACAAATCTGTTGAAATATCTCTTTCTTAAATACGTTTTTCCACAGGCTCATCAGCTGGCCAACATGCAGGTTCAGGCTAGCAACGGGTCGCCAGGGGTTACTTCCTCCAGTAGCCATGCCAACGAGGACGAAGAGGATGAAGAGGATGAGTATGACTACGACTATGAGTCTCTGTCTGACGGTACGGAGATCTGCGCGTCTTTTTCCAGTTTTTGTTATCCTTTGCTGTCGGGGAAAGAACCCCGCTCCTCTAATTTAGGCAGTTCTTTTGATAGTTTATGTAGTCATTCTTGGACCGAACAAGTCCCATGCCCCTAGAGTTCAGGGAACCTGTTCAAATACCAGCAATACTGCACGTTTAAAAGCATGCCTGTGCACTAAAATAGGCTGTTGTTCTCAATTCTTCCCAAAATGTTTTGAATATGATGGATTTATTTTGATTGACAGCAGCTATGTACGTCATACAGCATGACGTGGCTATCCAGACATCACATTGATGCTGTTAATGCCGCACGCACCACACATTTTTTGTTAACATATTTCTTTATTCCGTTCTTTTAACACTTAAATTAAAACAATTAATGTTTATCTTTATGTTGCATTTCTCTGCTCACTCATTCCTGTTCCTCTTTTTATTTGACCTGCTCTCAATTAGCTGATGTCCTCACGGCCTCTACTGCCTTCTATGGCCTGGAAGGTAAATGCATGGCTCTGATGATGCGAACGAGTGAACCGGTCAGTGTTGTTATTGTCCTTAGTGGTGGTTAAACTCCCCCCACCCCTCTGAGTCCAGGGGACTAACTACTAACATACAACATGCTGCTTTTCTCTTGCTGTTGGCTCTCTGCTCCACAATGCTACCGTGTGTGTTCCTCTTTTCACCAAAACAGTACAACGGCTAAATTCAGAGATGAACTGACAGCACAGGGGTTGTTCTGTTCATATTAAGGTTGTTTATTCACCTGCATACTGTAGCTTACCTTGAATGAGTATACTGCAATTATTTCTGTACATAGTGCACCGACGGCTTTGCTCGGACATTTCTGCTAAATTCCATATGGAGTAGGGATTAGAGGAAGCGATTTGCATGTCTGACGCTGGTTGCCACAAGTTGTTTCTTTGTGTATACATTATGTATACAATGAATGACAGTAATATCCAGTGTTGTTTTGAGTAAAAGCATAATAGGCGTTCATGTTTTGATAAGATGCATGTGAAGTGAATGCATTGTTCCCCTCTCGGGCGCGCACACACACACACCCACACATATATTTGAGTGTGAACACGCCTCCTCCCCACTGTGATGCGTTTGTCCGTGACCCCACCAGTGGCTGGGCAGGCCTGTGGTGCAGTCAAAACAAAGCCATCTGGTTTCTCAGGCCCTGCGTTTGCCCCTACGCGACGCAACCGCAACAGGCCAGAGACGATCGTCTGTCCCACATCAGGCACCAGCGCTCAGCCTGTGTTCGCTACAGTGTTGTTCCCTATTCCGGACTGAGCTGTCCATCACATGATCCTGGCTGACTTCCTCTCTGACTGGGCATTCATTCATCTAACCAGGTCTCCGTCAAACATGGTCCTGTTTTTAAGGTTGAGGACGGCGTCAAACCACATGCAACGCAGTGTCCATGGAGACCTGACCACCATATACTCCACCTTTTAAACCAGAGAGGAAGACATCAGTGATCAATAATCAGTTGGGGAGGGGGAGAGGGGGAGGGCGGAAGAGAGAGAAAGGGATAGAGAGAGAGGGGGAGAGAGAGAGTGATAAAGAGAATGAATATGGGAACCAATTCCATGGTCTGTATTTCTGCACGTCAGTCTCTCACCTACAGTAGGAAGTAATACCAGACCAATCCCGCCTATTAATTTTTGCTTTACTGTACATACAGTACAGTATTTCACTGTCACCATAATTCCCATGGTACAAACAAACCCATTAAGAACGGCCCTCCCCAAATCCGGTTGTAGCCCTCTGGAGTAACAGCCCCAGGATTCCCAAGAAGTGATTCAACTGTTTGGAATCACGCTTTTTATTTATTTATTTACTATTGGATACATTTTTTGGTTTCAGTTTGAGCTGTCGGTAGGGGTGCGTGGGAGGAATAAGGGTAAAGGTTAAACCTCCCTACTGCTACTGCTGTTTACAGAGATCGCTCAGATGAAACTTGGGAATGTTTCAAAGCAGATAGGAACATGGTATACAACAGCCGAGTTAGATGTGGTATGGGGCCGCATTGTTTTAGTGGCAGTGCACAGTACATGTTCTGGATCTATTGAGGTTATACATCATGAGCAGTCATGGGTCTGTCAAGAGATCCATTGATATGATAAAGCGATACTCCTAGACAATCATGTAGTAGTGTGTGTGAGGATCTCATGTTGAATTGTTTTGTATTCACTCATGGTGATATTTGTGGTTGTGGGGGCATTACAACGCAATCAAGGAATGTCCATTTAAATATGTTTGCTATCCTGAACATCGTGTCATTGTTCTTTCATGCTGCATTAGCTTCAGCGCTTCACGGTTATTTTGTGCCGCTCAGCATCGTGTGTGCGTCGTTGCGCTGTGACTGAAAGAATACGTCAAAACTACACCGATGCTGTCAGTTTGTTCAAATGTCAGGTGTTGGCCGGTTGTTCACTGGGCCTCTCTTGTGCTTTTAGATAACATCCTGGATGACAAGCCAGAGGGAAAGACTCCAGTAGAGAAAGAAGAGCAACCTGCAGATGAAATGCCCAAGAGGATCAAAAAGACAGACATCGCTACGCAGAGCAAAGGGAAGGTAACCAGCCTCTAAAATGTTGATATATTACATTACATTTACATATTACTTCAAACGTTCCAATAGAGAGGGTCTTACAAGATAGGGGTTGTTAGTTGGATTGGTTATGTCAAATGTGATATGTTTTAGTTAGTTCTAACGAGTTTGTGATCATGTGTTTGGACCTGCAACTCCAGGTGTTTGACATGGAGCTTGGTGAGGAGTTCCATCTTCCTCAGAACGAGAAGGAAAGTCGGCAGATCGCACAGGAACTATCAGACCTTGTTATCTACTGCCAGGCTGTGAAATTTCCTGGTAGGACTTTCTTGTCAATATCCGTGTCACCGCATGTTCCAGCATTAACATGACTTCAATGTCCTTCTATCCCATGCACTTCCATTTCCTTGCAAACAATGTGAACAAAAGAACATGGCACCAGTTTGTCTCCCCTTCCTTTCCATCCTCCCAAATTGTCCCACTTTTAACTGCGCTCATCTTAAATTGTCAGAGGTCGATACCCTATTTTTGTGTCGGGATATTTAATATCCCTGAGTTAACCTTTTGTTATTCACCCAGACAGGACACCCACATCGATGCTAACATCACTGACATCCCCTATGGGAATGTTCTCTTTTCCATTGTACAAATGGCAGTCAGGCACTGTTAGCTATGGGTCAACACTGGGGTAGAAAGACAGAGTGTAAAGTAGCATAACCTTTATCTTTATGTTAAATGATGTGGTTGAGCGATTGTTCGGGCTCTCCTTCTTCAGATGTAGCTCCTGTGATCTTACCTCGTTGGCCAAATATCCGCTCCTTGTCTGCTCCCCACTATTATTTACGTGACGCGTGGCCTTATAAACCTGCTCGTCTTTCCTCTCTGCTTTTTATTCGTATACTAGTCCTGGGATGATACTGTTCAGACCTGACCGAGCGAAGGAGTTAAGAACAAGAGAAGGAGAGGTCTAGAAACCTCTCCTAGGGAATAAAAAGAGGGTCTGATAATAATGGAAGAGAAGGGAATACATGAGATGTCCCGAGATAAGGGGACACTAAAAAGCGTACACATGGAAGCAATCTGCTCCCCCGGAGACTTGATTCCCATGTGAGGAATGGAATGAGAAAAGCAAGTGTAAACCAATAAAAAGAAAGTCAAGAGTCCTTTACCTGAGTTACCCGAGTGTAATTGAATCCTATAGTGCGTTTCTGACAGCCTGTGTATGTGTGTGTCTGGGCTTGGGGGATTGCAGGCTTGTCCACGCTGTCTCCGACAAGCTCCGGCAGAGGTAAAGAGAGAGGGAAGAGCAGGAAGTTGATATTTGGCTCAGCTCCTTCCCGCTGTAGCACGTCAGGGGAGAGCACCGCCACAAACCGCACCCCCGGGAAAGGTTTGTACAAGTGTACACAACATGAATCTCAATCGTCAGTCACAGTGTTAAAATGGGTCACTTTACTCTGACGTCCCCAAATCTCCCCCCCACCCCCATGGGAAGAAAACAATCAACTTTTCCATTCGGTAAATGGGAATCTCTTCACAGTTTGTCCTCGGGCAGCTACAGTATAGCCTGGTACAGATGCTGCTTATTTAGACCATGTCTCCCAATCTGTCCACACAGCCCAGAACACAAAGGCAGACATCAGTGTGGATGTCATGGAGGAGTTCCAAATGAGAAAATAATGCTCTTTTAACACCCCCCCATCCCCCTCCCCTCCCACACACACACACACCAGTGGTCACAGTGAAAATGACCCCTCCGGTCATTTGACACGGTGCTCTTCTCTGCTGTCCAGGTGGAGCCGAGTGTCCCGGGCCGGGCTCTGAGGACCAGCAGACGCCCCCCCACGGCGGCCACCCCACCTCGCTGAGCGCTATCATCCGCACGCCCAAGTGCTACCACATCTCCTCGGTGAACGAGAACGCCGCCAAGCGCCTGTGTCGCCGCTTCTCCCAGGAGCTGATGCAGCACACGGTCTGCCAGCTGCTCCGCACCTACCCAGCAGCCACCAGGATCGACTCGGCCAACCCCAACCCCCTGCCCTTCTGGCTGCACGGGGTCCAGCTGGTGGCACTCAACTACCAGACGGACGGTGAGGACTGACCTCAGAACAGCTTTGGAAGAAGCCAGTAGTGGTGAAGGCTGCTGACGCATGTTTCTGTAGTTTTGGGCTAAACGTAAACATTAAGGCTAAGGGTAAACTACCAAATGTGTGGCCTCGCGAAATGCAGACGAGCGCTCGGTCTGTTCCAAGCATCCTTCACTCGGATGTGTCAGATACAAAAAAAAAGAAGAAAAAAAATTAACAATGTAATATACAGCTACAATTTTAATGTGCACACATTATTTCCTGTGAACAATATTAGTGTAACTATGATATTAGCTGGAAATAAATATTTTTCTATACACCTAGAACACTCATTTGTGAGCTTAGTAGGACATCCAATGCCCTCTGTAGACTGTCACACATGCGCAGTCAACGCACCAGTCCGTGGGAACAGAAAATGTTGGACTTGTATGCGTGACGATATTTACGATATATTTACGTCACGTGCACCGTCCACGGACCTCTGCGTTCCGGGCCTGGGCTGATAGGCTTTTCTGTTATTTTCACACTAATATCCATATTGAGGTTTTACTGCACTATGGTACTGTCCTATAGGCTCCAACACTTTTAGAAACCTTATGGTTTAGCTTTGACCTTTGTAAATGACCACTGGATATTCTGTTTTTTGGTGGTTTTGGTTTGTTTATATAAAATGTAAACATACAAACAAAACAGAAAACTGATGAGCACCTGAAAAATTGAGACCACTGTACATTGTTTAAAATATAATGGTATAAATATACCAAATAAATATACCAAAATATACAAAATAAATATAACATAAATAGAAAATGTTTACAAATGTAGATCTAAAAATAGAAATAATAGAAGTGTAGATACAAAAATACATATATTAAATGTATAAATAGTACAAATCTGCATCTCTATCTTTACTGTAAATTGATGTCTTATTTGTATTATCCCATTCTTCTGAGATTACAGTTCTTTGGATTATGGATTTGGGAGAGTCTTTGACATGAAGTAGAGATTATGTTGTACGATTTGCACTTAAGAGTGCCTTATTTCTCCTCATCCACCCGTAAATGACCTCATGGTCATCTTTTATACACACATTGACGCATTTCTGGAAATCTTAAAAGCAAGGTGATATCTTTTCCATTGTCCAGGGCCAATTCAGCATTCATTTCCAAACACAAAATGAAGGAATTGAGAGATAAGTTTAGTGAAAACAAAGTGTTTATTTTTATTTAATCTTTTTTTATAAAGGAAGTTGATTCTTTGCTGCCTGTTTTCTGTCTGTGTATTCTGACAGATAAAGTTCTTGATGCACTTCTTATGAGATATTGCATGCAGATAATGTGCAGCCCTTGTGATTTTCTTTACACCCCTATTAGTTATTTTCTTATTTTTACTCTTGTAATAATTTTGTATTTCTCGTGCGTGTTCTTATTTGCCACCTATATTTCAGTCTCGAGCAGTCTTCTTGCTTTCCTTCTTCTCCCTTATCTTAAAGTCTGTGTTGACTCTTGACTTAGTCCTGTGGCATTTCTGTTGATGCTACACATTTTTGGGCTCGGTGTTCTAGATGTGCTATAACACTTTTGTTCCGGTTTAACGCAACGCAACACAGCACGATTAATCACCTTCCATCTTGCCCTCTCTCCAGACCTGCCCATGCAGCTAAACATTCTTCACCTTCCATCTTGCCCTCTCTCCAGACCTGCCCATGCAGCTAAACATTCATCACCTTCCCTCTTGCCCGCTCTCCAGACCTGCCCATGCAGCTGAACACGGCGCTGTTCGAGGCCAACGGTGGCTGTGGCTATGTGTTGAAGCCAGCCGTGCTGTGGGACCGTCTCTGTCCTCTATATCAGCAGTTCTGTCCTCTGGAGAGAGACACTGAGCTCATGACTCCCACTGTCTACTCACTCACAGTAAGATACCGTTATTCTGATATGCAACGCAGTGTGTACTGTACTGTGTAAATATATGTCTATTCATAACCTGTAATGTTAGTCTCACCCCCATTTATGGGGGAGCAAAAACCTTATTTAATAATTTTGTTTGTTTGCACCAGCTGTACAATATATTGTTTAGCTATATAAAAAAATAACCTGGTAATGCTGTGAATTAATTACCGTAAGTAGGTAGTTTGTTCATATCAACACCTTTTCTTTTCTGGTTAGAGGTAGTTAACACTGTTCTGAGGGTAGAAGTGCACAACGTTGTCTGAGATTGTCAGTTTCTGGGCTTTTTCACACATGGAATAGCCTTCATGTCTCAGAAGAAGAATAGACTGATGACTTTAAAACAGTTTTTTGGTTCTGGCCGTTTTGAACATATAAAGGTAAAGTCAGCTATTGCAAGCTAAATGTAAGCTAATACACTTTTTATCAAGTTCAACAAAAATTTCCCTGCATTTAGCTAGTTTAGCACCATGCTATGTGCGTGTTGAACAAATAATTAGATACTTCTACACTGCCCTGGCTCTAAATAGACAAACAAAATGGCGAACAAAACTCGTATAAACAAAGCCGTAGTACTAATGCATTTCAATGTGTGAGGCGACGGAGCAATTCTGTTTTGATTTGAGCTCAAAGTTAGCAAGCATTCTCGAGAATGAGAATAGACCCTGTCTATCATTTAGTCCACACATTTTTTCCAGATACATGTATACTAACATTTGCAATTACTACGTAATTGCAAAAGCGTTTTATCATTTGGTTTAGCTAACAAAGTGTGCTTTTGGAAGAAAAGTGATGGCTGCTGGACATTAGCCTGCATGAAACAAGTGAATGGGTATTATATGTATTAAACGTTCAGGTTGTTTACATTAACAAAGTGCTCATGCAATAAACTGGAAGCCAATTAATTATTATGTAATTATTATTAAATGTTATGCCACACACTACACTATTGTACATATACACATGCATACACAGAATAGAATACACATCAATAAGATATGTATACACATTCACTAACTTCTTCAGTACTCCAATTAGGACCATAAAACAAAAGTCTGGACAGGTTTATTAATGTTAAGGACCATATGTCCTTGCACTGTTTGATGCTTGTGAAAGTCACCCAGTAAATCCTCAGTGAACGAGAACAGGACCATATAAAAGCACCAAGCTGAAAACCATTTTCACAAAGACTTGCTACAGTAGTAGTAGTAGCGGTTGAATTCTGTGCACAATTCCTGTTGAAATATGTTCAGCAATGAATCCGATCTGTCCTATCGTGCCACATAACAGGTCTTTTTGTGAATGTCAACCATTGCTCGTGTTTCTTTTTAAATGACATCTGAAAGAGCATTTATAACCCGAGAGTGCTACTGTATGTACAGTAGTCTCATGTTCATTCTAAATAGATTACATTATGCATTATGGGCTGGGTAATATCCTGACCAAGGGTAATATTATTTGTGGTGTTATTTACTGCTTAACTGCTTCAGTTGGCCTTTAAAGTAGCAGTTAATTCATCTTATGATAATACAGGATGTAAAAGCAGCATTTCACCCAGATTGTTGTTAATAGAGAAGATGGCTACTGAACAGTATGATTTATGAATATGGCGAAATACTGCTGATATTGTCTGAGCTTTGACACAAACGGCTGCTGTTTGCCTCTATACTGTACAAGTAGGGTGGTGTTGGCTCCTCATAAAAGGGAGAAGTCCAGTCTGTTACAATAACTTGGTCAGTTTAATACCATTATTGCTGCGATTAGGAGTTGCTGTGCTTAATTTTCCTGATGAAATCTGAGAAAACATGCGTTGAGTACAGTGTCTGTATCACGTATGAGGTACAGCTCCTCCCTAGATGAACGCCGTGAGCTCATAAACCCACATCTGGTATAAACAGTGATGTTATGGCAGTTGTAAACTAAGGGAATAAAGTGAACCAGTGAGATAACTATTGGAAGAGAGAGAGTCTGTTAACTTTGGCAAGTCAGTGTGGCTTCCTATGCTTAGTTTGGCTCTGAAGCGTAAAGCTTTAGTCAAACTATTTCATCAAGTGAAGATAAACAGGTTTGATTAACAGAGTGGCTTGGCTATTACATGAAGCCACTCCGCCTGTGTGGAACTATTGGCGTCAAATGGTTCTCGTCCCCCTCCACTGTCCAGATCGTGTCTGGGCAGAACGTGTGTCCGGGCAATAGCGCTGGCAGCCCCTGCATTGAGGTGGACGTCCTGGGAATGCCCGTGGACAGCTGCCACCTGCGCACCAAGCCCATCCACCGCAACACCCTCAACCCCATGTGGAATGAGCACATCCAGTTCGCCGTGCACTTTGAGGAGATGTGCTTCATCCGCATCGCTGTGGTGGAGAATAACAGCTCCCAGACCACCGCGCAGAGAACCCTGCCCCTGAAGGCCCTCAAGCCAGGTAGGAACCTTCTAGAACCTCTTAGGTCTGGCAGTTGTAGTTCAAACCTGCTGTACAAAGCGCCTGTCTGTGTAAATGAGTGGATAGCACATTCAGGTCAATCAGTGAATGGTTGTTCTGCAATGCTTCAGGTTACAGGCACATCCAGTTGAGGACCCAGCACAACGAGCCACTAGAGGTGTCTAGCCTGTTCATCTTCAGCCGCAGGATAGAGGAGAGCCCTACAGCTGGCGCTATCTGTTCATCAACGGTAAAATGTCACCTAGGGATAGGATGGGTTATAATATTGTATTCTTGTTAGTTATTTACCATCCTGCGTTATTAAAGTGTAACTTTTTTCAGCTGTAAAGCAATATGATTCATCTGTGATGAGACACACCAATGTGTGGAGGAGGAGCTCCTGATGGAGTTTGTTTAGATTTGAGCTCAACGTTAGCAAGTGCTCTGGAGAATGACTGACTGACCCTGCCTCTAAACGACTATAGATTGCAAACCTAAGAATCTACCCTTGACCTTCTCTGTCTAGCTGTTCAGTTCGGAGGACAGGAGCGCGTCCCAGCACCACCGGGTAACTGTGCATGGAGCGCCAGGCCCGGAACCTTTCACCGTTGTCTCCGTAACAGAGCACACCACCGCCAAACAGCTCTTGGACACGGTCAGCAAGATAACGTTTACTCACGCTTGTGCCACGTCATTATGCCCTACTGACATAATGGCCTCACTGTCCCTTTTATCCTCTGATAGGTGATAACGTCCGCGCGGAAGTCAGCGGACTACTTCCTGTGTGAGGAGAAGGTTCCTCTCTCCAAGGAGCGCAGCGAGGTAAAGCGCTGCGTTGCTCAGCAGCGCCCCCTAGCGCCAGAGGAGGAGGTGGTCAGGCTGGTGAACGGTTGGAATACAGAGGAGGGATATGTTGGCAGGATCTGCCTCAAAACAAGAGAGGAGGTACATATCATCTGCACTAGTCCATCTTAAAGCATATGTAGCTAGGAGGCATCTCTACATGCGTAGGAGGGGGGCATACAAACACTATAATACTTTCTGGACATTCTTCCCCATTAGGAAATACATAAAAATGCTGCTTTGGACAGTGTAAAATAAGCTTTATGTTAATTACTCAGCCTTAACACGTTTTTATTTTACGTTAATCAAAACTAGCCCTTAATACTTTACAATATATTAATATTGGCACATATTTTGGGAACTATAGTCTAATCACTGGAGGCTATTTTATTCGATAGATGTTTGATGACAGTTTATACTGTTCTGATTCATACAGTATTGCATTCATGTCTACAGCCTCTTCTCCAAAGCTGCCCATTTGCCATGATCCATTAGTTAGGCTATGACTCCCCCTGGTGGTTATTTGAAACACATTATAATTTCAATATTGGCACGGTCTCAACTGTGTCAGTAGTACATAATGCAGAAGCATTGCTCTCATGCTCCGGACGCCTACAGGATCTGAGCTATGTTTACATTGACTCTGGCAGAGATGTGGCAAGAGCAGCTCGCTGCTGCACACGGAGGAGGAATCAGCGAGTGTTGGAAGCAGAGGGGGAGGAGGAGGAGGAGGAGAAGACGACATGTTCTTGGTACAAGTCCACGATGTGTCTCCTGAGCAGCCTCACACGGTCATCAGGGCTCCGCGCTACAGCACCGCCCAGGACATCATCCAGCAGGTGAACACTCACCAAGCATGCACAACAAATGACTAGGACACCTGTTGACATACAGGGAACGTGTGTGTGTGTGTGTGTGTACAGGGAATATTACAGGACAGCAGGGTAAGGTTCAGATCTTTTTAAGTGACCAGAAAACTGCTGTGTGTGTGTGTGTGTGTGTGTGTGTGTGTTTGCACGACAATGGCTTGTACAGTGTGTTTGGGCATTGAAATACACACAGCTGTAGGCCTCGATGCCTCTGGGCTCCCAGGCGTAGTGCGTGTATCATTGTTGGTGTTGTTAGCCACTGAGTTGCACAGCAGCAGGCACAACACAGAGCACACACACAATACTCGTTGACGGATTCAACCTCAATAAGCCCCTCACAGAATGGCGCGTACACTAGCACATGCATCCTGCTTGGATTTGCTCACTGTTTTGGGGCTTGGTGTCAAGCGCTTGTAGAGATGTATCGTTTTAACATGGAATGGAAAGTCATGTTAGACTTTAGTTTTTTTTTTCTCCCTTTAAGCGAACATTGCTTCTTTGGAGCTTTTTTTTTGTTTGTTTCTGATTTGAAGTGGGAGAAAAGGTCAGAGGCGATTATATGATCCCATGGGTTGAATCTGAGGTTCTGATTGTTTTACAATAGTTTTTTTTTGCAACATTACTTGATAGATTTTAAAATAAGACGATAATCGGGCAGAAATTAAGAAAAGAGGAAAATAAAAATGTTATGTTGCTGAACAGAGCACCAGTACACGTTATGTTTTCTCTCCCCCACAGACATTGTCAAAGGCCAAGTACTCCTGCAGTATCCTGCCCAACCCCAACTCCAGTGACTATGTCCTATTGGAAGAAGTGGTCAAGGAGGCGGGCTCTAGGAAATCCTCCACCACAAAGCCTGTACAGCGTGTCCTAGTGGACCACGAATGTGTCTATCAAGCACAGAGTCGTTGGAAGAGCCCGGGAAAGTTCATCCTCAAACTGAAGGAGCAGGTAGCTTTAGCCATGGGTATTGTGAAGTTCACAAAGTTCTAGTGTTTCACAACAAAGACATTATTCTATGTGGAAATGGCTTTTTTGTTGTAGTCAAAGGCAGGTTTGGATTAGAAGACTTGAATGCTTACACTGTCTTGGCTGTAATACGGTTGTAATACGGTTGAACATGTATTATTGCCTTGCTGTACTGTAATTTACAGAACCTTTTATACTGTTCATTTATATTGTCTTTTTGTTTTTGTATGTGTTGCTCCCAAACATGTTTGTAAATGTTTTCATTGCTCTTTGTGCTTGTTTCTTTTAATGCTTTTAGTAACACTAACATTGGTTGCACCAGCATATTGTCTTACTGTGCTTGTTTTATGTCACTTATTTATTTGCTCTTTTAACCAGAACCTTAACTCAAAGCTGTCATTTGCAATTTCCTCACGTCATGTGTAAATGTCATTTATACTGTAATTGACTTGTTAATTAAAACTAAATAAAATGGAGCAGGTGTGGTAAACCTCAGCAGTTTCATTAACATATTGAACTGTTCCATCTGAGTGACGTTCTGTACATTTCACATAGAAAGTGACTCTCCTTCCAGGTGCTACGCGATGACAAGCGGAAGGGCATCTCATTCACCAGCGAGCTGAAGAAGCTGACCAGTCGCAGTCGCAGCATAGCGGGCAGCAGCATCAGCCAATCGGTGACACTGTGCCACGACAGCCCCGCCCACAGTAAGGATGAGCGGGCTGCATGCTGTGTGGCTCTGACAGAGATCCAGGAGTGAAGCTCTGCCTGTTGTGTGTGCATGGAGAGAGGCTACAGTAGGTATGGAGTGGTGTCTCCTCTTCTAACACCTAGCACGACTACAGGAGACACACCAGTGTGTTTCCACCTCTTAGCCAAGGAAGAAGGAATACTAGGTATTCTGCTATTATCAGTGCTAACTCAGGATGCTTGTGTATTCACTTAATTGTACTTCATGCACTGCAACTCCACTCCACATGTAATATTTAATATTCGTTAACGAACAAAATTACATTTGTTTGCTTTCAATTCCCACCGTAACTCGTGACAACACGTGGAAGTCTTTAGCGGCTGTGTTCTGTTGTGTCTCGTCACAAAGCACCTCAGAGACCCCCTAATACAGCATTTCCCAACACTGGTCCTGGGGATCCACTGTCCTGCATGTTGTAGATGTCCCCCTACTCCAACACACCTGATTCAAGTGAATGGGGTTATCAGGCCTCTGCAGAGACTAATAACGACCCATTCATTAGAATCAGGTGTGTTGGAAGAAGGTCCGTGGCCCTCCAGGACCACTGCCCTAATATACAGGTCACATACTACTGGCCCCAGTTACCGTGGTGACCCAAGGTTTCCTCCATATAGGGTACCTGTCGGCAGGACTGAAGGCTTGGGTGGTGGAGGGTGGGGTGGGGGCTTCGTCTGAGGGCCAGCGCCACTCCCCTAACCCCTCCACCGCCTCTCTCAGCCTGCCAACCTGGAAGGTTCAGCTCCTGAAGAACTGGAAGATCCACAGATGAAACGGGAAGACGGCCTGCGTTTGACCACTCATGAACCAACGGAGGTTCCCCCCCCCGTGGAGGAGCAGGGTGGTCCGATGGAAGGGGATCTGGAGAATGCTCCGCAGTCCTGCTTGCCGGAGTCTTATTGATTGGTTGTCTGTGATGAACAGGGTTCCGTCCATCCCAATTGGACGACTGTGGACATGTTTCAGATCACGCCCGATTACTTGGTTTATGGGAGTAATTGTCCTTTCTGTAGGATACGCATTCCAACCCAGTCAGATTATTGGATTGCCATGAGTGACAGGACACTTTAGAGGAAGCCCCACCCATCACACTTCTGGAGCCACGCCAGTTACAATCCAGGCTTCAGTTATGGAAGGGTAGGTCTGGCTCCTCTTGGTTTATTGGTTTAACTGGGACTCCAGAGTCACCAAATATGGCCTAGGGCAGCTGTTTTTTTAATATTAGATTATCAGGGATGCGATCAGCATCACAAGCAAGCAGCCAACCCTTTACCTAATGATATATCCAAATGAAGGATGATTGGTTTTGTCTGCAGAAAACCCTTAATTATTTATTTCCCTGTTCCACATACTGTAATATAAGGGATTATGTTGACAAACACCTATTTCCATCCATCTGATGACACTAAATTCTAAGCTTGTTAGATAAACGCTAACTATTATAAACTAACATTAAGTAGAAAGAATAGCAGTTTTGGTCATATAAAGCAAAAAACTAAACAAAAAAACCTTCAAGAATGGTTTTGCGGAGAGGTGGTTATAGGCCTTGGTGATACACTTTATGTGTGTGTATATACTGTATTTGAGTGTGCTTCTGATAATAGAGAAATTACATGACAGACGGCAGGATTTTCTCTCCTGCAACGTAAAACCCTAAAAGGCCTCTGAAGTGGCCACGTGGGAGGATGAAACACCTGATCCATTCTTCTCCATTTGTACCAGAGAGCATTGGGAGCAAGGCTGACAAGCTGGCTTGTTTGATTCTTCCTAGCTGTTCATGTTGCCCAGTAATGGAAGAGTGTTAGTACATTATGTAGATACAGTAACAAAGCACCAAGCAAAATACAACAAACAAATGCACAAGGATTAAATGCTATTGACGTGTGAACAATGTCTGCCCTGTCCATCCAAGCATGTTATTTAGAAGAAAGCTGATTTTCTTTACTACAGGGCCAAGCATGTTCTACAACAATCTTTTAATGGTATCACTGGCATGACCTGTCCTGTATTTTAATAATATCACTGTCAAGAAATGACACTAAATTATTTTGTAATCTCTAATTTGTAAAGATTTTAGTAAGCTTTATGATGTCCCTACAGGCATTTCAGTTAGAAACAAAACCTTATTTTCCTCTGTCAATGTTAAAGTAATAAAGTAGAAGTATTTAAGCTCAACAGTTGTGGGGGGGGGGG
>JAODUK010018578.1:16337-26348 GCA_027564635.1 Typhlichthys eigenmanni
AATTTTTTAAGCTAAAAAGTTGACCCCCCCCCCCCCCCCAAGCACTTTTTAATGACAAGTCTACAGTAGGACTTGTTCAGTTCCTATTTTAAACGATCTCCCAAAAAGTATGCTGTTAAGACATTCAATGTGCCAATTTCTTAAGGGGATATTTTAATAATGGAGGTATTAAAATCTAGATTAAAATAGCATTTTGTTACCTTAGCCTTACACTAAAAATTGAAGTGTCATTTAATTTAACATAAAATAAGAATTGTACATGCTGTTCTTTATTCAATTAATACATTTGCAGCTGTAGATATATTTAGCTGTAAGTGCTATTTGAAGTAATATTTCTTTGAAGCATCCTAAAATGTCAGGGTAACAGACAAACACACTAATGGATGTATGGTGGTCTGCCCATTAAACAGTCCCAATTTGTCTAATCAGATTGCTGCAGCGATAGTGGTGCATCTCCCCTCCCTGGTCCTTCATACCTTATTTCTGAATGTAACACGCCTTAGTTGTTAAAACTGGGAGACATATGTCATAATGTTATTTATTTGAATGTGATGCCCTGGTTGGCTGCTGCTGTTCCAACATGTAGCGTGAATTATTTTAATTTATTTGTGTAGGCAAGATATTACTCTCCTACAATTACTTCATACTAAATGTACTTGTTACATCTAATGTAGTGTCTGTATTTCTTGTATTTCATTTGTAGACACCACAGCATTAAGCAATGCTTATTATTGTGTGCGTTAAGTGTAAATTGCAAGTTAATTGTCTATTATGTATCGAATGTGACATTGTACCCAAATATGGACAATACAGTATTTCATCTTTAGCACTTGGTTTTTCCAGAAGACATGTTTATCCATCAACATCCTTTTTCCATTTTCATTATGATTCGCCTATCAAGTGAACACCTTTCTATTTACTTGAATGATTTTAATGGATAATCTGTTGACTTGTCATATCACAATAAATTGAAAGTTACTGCATTTTTTTTCTTTTTAAAGAAGAATTTAAAGAAATTCAGCTTAATGACATAATTAGTATCTACAGTATGTTAAAAAAATAATTCGATAAAAATTTTAAAAATAATTGTCCAATTGTTTCAAAATATGCATTTGTCAAGTTAAATTTTTTTGGAACTTTGAAGGTTTCATTAAAACTCTGATCTGGTTTACACAAACACCATCATAAAAACATTTACCTATAGTATATAATTTAGTTTGGACAGAGTTAAAAACTGTTGTTTCTTATTATAATGTAATTAACTGACACCCAGCCAAACACAATCTTCAGCTATTCACCATGTATTAAGAGAAGTGCGTGCTGTACTGTCAGCTTTGTTTTCTATTAACACTAGAACAGAGGTCTTCAATGTTTTTCAGGCCAGGGACCCCCTATCACATATCAAAATATTTAGTTGCCTGGCCAACATTAATGTTTAGGGCAGCCTACAGGTATATGTACTTTATAAAAGTAGGCCACTAACTATCCATTAAAATAATTAACAGATTTATATTTTAGCGCAGGGCATAATTATATTAATGCATATTTTCTGATATTAAAATGTTTGTATGAAAATATATTTGGGATCAAATAATTTGGAGAACCCACTGCAGTACCTGTTGAAGACCTCTGCACTAGAAACACAGACAATAACATTGTTTCTGCCCATGTTACAGAAATAATATTTTGGTTCCAAACCTGAGAGAATGTGCCCAAGCCCTCAACTAAAAACTCAGCGCATTGACTAGTCAACTCAAAAAGTCTACTCAAAATGGTAATAGATTAGAGGCACTTATATTTACACAAGAAATGGTCGCCTTTTCCACATTGCTCAAGCATCTATTAGAGAACTCTCTAGTTTGATCAGTGCAAAAGCGCGCACACCATACATATGCCCACATTGTAGTCCCCTCGAAGAACACAATATGTTCCAGTTGCCAGTGTAAATCCACTAATGATTAATGAACCAAGAACTGTTGTCCATCCATCCATGTCCTAATAAAGTTCAGTGTGTTAGAAGTCAAGTGTTATCAACTCTTTTAGCCAAATCAACATGTACTTTAATTTATCCATCCTTTTTGAAACTAAAATATTACTTGGACACAGACCACTAAATGTAGATAATAAAACCCTCTGTTTCAAGTTATCTACACACTGAAACAGCCTTTTTTAACTAATATAAAAGTATGCAGCAGTCATCAAATTCAATTAGATACTTTTAATACCTGGTGCTTCCATGAATTAATGGGCCAGTTGCTGCAGATGTATAATTAAACAATTCATTCTTCAGAATTGCACATGATAAAAAAAAAAGTTATTTATATACCTTTTTATTATGAAGTAGTTCAGGGAGAAACTGGTTTCTCTTTGTTGAAGGATTCTAGAGAACAGTTTCAGTTTTCAAAAGTCCTAGCTGGAAGTTCAGCAGACAGTGGAGGCTAGTCAGGTAAGTTAAGTGCATGCACCTGGTGATCGAGTTGTTAGCCAGTCCCTGTTTAGAGGATGAAAGAAAACCACTCAATATTACAAGACTCTACTGTAAGATGACATTTTCTCATCTGATGTCCGATGTACCAGTAATTTTATTTCAGCAAGCTTGCATTTTAACATGAATAAAAAGGCAAGTTGTGACAACACAAGATTTCATGTGTCTATGCTGCGTCAGGCAAATTCATGAGTTTTTACAGCGTGACACCATTTGACATTTAAAGGGTTGTAGAAAGTTAATTTTTCTTCAGTTCAACTCAATACATTTTTTTTAAAGTAGAAATATAGTCTTCTCATAGTTTAGGGTCTCGTTTCCCAAAATTATTGAATATAGAATATTTAATCTAATAGCAATTGCAATAAAACAGTTAAAAATTAACAAAATTGGCAGACTGGATTTCACTGAATGTTGGCCGCACACCTAACACTAACCTGAAGTAGTGTCTTCAGAAATATTATACCCAAACGTGTCTATTTTCTTGTGTTTTTAGGTAATAAAAATAGTTAAATGTTTATTAAAGTAAATATAATGCCATACTTACTGCACAAATTGCGTATTTTCTCAGAATTGGATTTAAATTTCAGGGTTTGCTTCCCCATTAGCACAATAAGCGATCTGCAACTGAGTAAGTTGCTGGAGCGTCTGTGATTAGCGCCACTATAAATGACTGGACCACAAACACCCTGGCAACATGGAGCTACACAACACTCCCATTCACATTCATTCAAAGTTTGGTCATGGGGATGTGGAGACTGTTCCACGGGCCCATCCACAATTCCTCCTCATCCGACTGTGTTCTGTCACTCGGACACTCCAAAGGCTCAATGGCAACCAGTTGGTCGGCCACTTCATCGCCAACGTCCTCCACCGTCGTCTCTCTCTCTGCTCCCGTTGGCTCCTGTGTCTCCTCCTGTGTCTCCTCCACCTCCTGCTCCCGTCTCTCCATACCACCCTGTGTGTCTTTGAGCAGGTTACAGCTGGACGGTAGACCTTTGGGGCCGGTATTGTTGGTGTCCGTCGAGCCTAAAGGAGTGCCGCAGTGTTGCGCATCAAACGCGCTCAGGGTTTTGTTGTCGTCGCCGTTGGAGAGCGAGGACGTGGCGGTCGTCGACGAGTCCGGGTCGGCGGGGTCGGGGCCGTTGAGGGGCACTTGCTCCTCCAGCGTGGCGGCCATCTTGTCCAGTTTCTTAAAGTGCTTGGACAGCCGCGAGCTGAGGACCGGGGAGCACAGCCTGAGGCTGTTGTTGGTGCACTGCGCGGTCGCCGTGCCGACGGCCGGCGGCGGGCGTCGCGTGCGGATGATGGAGCCGTTCTGGGCCACGTACAGGCTGCCGTTGACGCTGGCGTGGCTGTTGAGGCTGGAGGACAGGCGGTTGCGTTGCGTTTCGGCTGCGCTGTCCTCGCCCGTGGAGCTGGTCTCGTACTCCCGGTCCAACACCAGTTTGATCCGACGCTTCTTACCGCCGTGCTGGGGACAGGGGAGCGCACGCACACACACACACACACACATTATATATTACACACACTATATACATTACTGTTAGGGTATAGTGTAGCCATACATACACATTTTGACATTTTAATAATTATCACAATTGTTTGAGGTTAAACTCTAGGGGGCGCACATGTCACAGCATTTGCCATGGCAGATTAATTTATAAGCAGTGCTGTTATAGGAGAGTAAAATATACAATCGGTGTAATTTCAAATCAAACAAAATGTCTAATTGTATTTTGTATATCAGCTCTAGTTTCATACTGTTGCTGACAGCATATTCCCTGACTTAAATGATGCAATATGCACAAATACCTGAATAGTCAGTTTTGAATTTCAAATCTGGCACCCCTTAATGGTTAACAAAATTCTCAAACCCTAAACAGCACACTTTAAACATAACAATCTACATACTTATTTATTGCTACCCTAAATAAATAGTAAAGAAAATGTTGCATGACGCAGGTTCCTCCAGAATTCTATCCCTATAGTGGTTGAGCTCATGCTAGACCACATGATCAGCACTTACCATGTAGCAATTACCATTCTCTTGTGAAGCTACAGATAATGCCAATATTAGCAGATGGACATATTCACAGACCTTTTTAAATCCTAGAGGAGGAAACTCATAAGTATGCTGCACCACACAACACAAAACACATTCCTTGTTTAACTCTGAGATGGAGGGCTAAAGAATGAACGTGTCTACCACGGCAGACCAAATGAAGGGGCAGGAAATGACAAATGAAAAAGATTGAGGAAGGTAAAATGGAGGTCAGTGTGTGCAGGAAATGACAGAGAACAAAAGAGACAGGTTTTTCTCATTTGTCTTAGAGATGGATACACTAGGGTCAGACAAAGTACACAATCGGTTTAAAAGTTCTTCTACAGGTGCGTTGAGGAAACAAGAACTGTAGAGAAAGTTGACATGAATGAATAAGGCGTTAATAAAAGACCCGCCACAGAAGAGATAAAGATACCAAGAAGAAGACAAGTACATAATTCCTGGGGACACAAAGGTGAACCCCCTGTGAATCATGCTGAGCAAGCAGTGAGAGACATTACAGGAACAGATTCCGCTCAGATAACGACTGCAAACCCACGCCAGGCATCCGGAAGGAGCTCTTACTCAGGGCGATAGAAATGTAATCTCGCAGCATCGGGCCCTCGTCTGTATTTCAATCATCCTGCTCATTTTCCGAATCCCCCTCTTCTTCTCCGTCGTCGTCGTCGTCTTCCTCGGTGGTTTCAGACACATCGCCGCAGTTACTGCTCCTCTCCTCGTCCTCGTCCTCCTCGGTATCCTCGGTGATTGGCGAGAGGTGGTCTGAGTTGTCCATCGAGCTGGAGGGCCGTCTCCTCACTGCCGACGTGTGACCAGCCTTCCGGCGTTGTGAAGCCTTCTCCTCCTCCTCCTCCTCGCTCTCCTCCTCCTCCTCCTCGCTCTCCTCCTGCTCATCTACAGTGTCCCGCGAGCGTGAAGTAGAGTGTCTATCACTGGTGTCAGAGGTCGTGGCGCTAGAGCTACTAGCAGCAGCCGATCTGGACCTCTTGGAGTCTGGGCTCATTGTAGAGGCTTGTCTACCACCCCTACTGATTCCTCTCCGTCCTCTGCCTTTGGACTCTTCTCCTCCCCGACTAGCTACCGACCTATCACTGCCCTCCTCCTCATCCTCACTCTCCTCCCCCTCCGAGTCGCTTGCCTCCTCCTCGGACATGTCGGAGTCCTGCGAGCTGCGGGCACCGGGCGAGCTAAGGCCGCTCCTCGTCTCCGAGTGACCAGGGGGGAAGTGCGGGGGGTCTGCCCCTCCGGCCCCCCGGAAATTGTTGGACACGGCGGCGGAGATGCTCATCTCCCCTATGGAGCCGCCGGCCATCCCGTCTCTCTCTCCCCGGGGGCGCGGGAGGTGACCCGCCCTGGACGGCCCCTGGAGGAGCCTCGCCGACAGGGAGGTGAGGCCCAGGGCCTGGCTGAGGTGCCGCCCTAGCGACGGAGGCTTGTCGTCGTCGTCCGTGGACGTCTGGAAGTAGCTGCCCCCGATGACCACGGCGCTGCCGGGGACCACCAGCAGATGGGGGGGCTTCTCTCCTCTGGTGCAGCGCCCTACGCTGGGCGCCTCACCGCTCCGCCACGGAGGAACGGACCCTCTCGACAACCCTCCACCTCCTCCCGCTAATCGGTCGGACTCTTTCGCTCCCTGATTCTCCCTCGCGCCTCCTCCTCCTCTCCATTCTATTGTTTCCTCTCTCCTCTCTCCTCCTCTTCTATCTGTTGTTTCCGCTCTCCTCTCTTCTCCTCTCACGTCTCCTCCTCTTCTATCTGTTGCTTCCTCTCTCCTCTCTCCTCCTCTCCATTCTGTTGTTTCCTCTCTCCTCTCTCCTATTCTCCTCTCTCCTCCTCTTCTATCTGTTGCTTCCTCTCTCCTCTCTCCTCCTCTCATGTCTCCTCCTCTATATCCCCCTGCCTCACCCCTCCTTTGGCCTCCACCATTTTCCCGCATGCCGCCTGCATCTCCTCCCGCCCCTTCGTCTTCCCTCCCTCCCTCCTCTGCTCCCAGTCCTTCAGCTGGTGCCACTCTGGCTTTACTCCATGGTGGGTGGAGGGTCAGGGCCGGTCCGCCCGCTCTCCCCCCAGAGGAGAGCGCCGTGCTGAGGCTCATGGCCTTGGGACCCTGGGGCTCGGGCCTGGCGGCAACAGAGCCGCTCCATGCTTTGTCGAGGCCATTGGCCTTCGGGGGTTCAGCCGTTTTTCTGGCAGGCCCGCGTGGAAGAGGAGGAGGAGGCTCGGGGTAGGCAGGGTGGGGCGCAACTCTGCCCCCTCTAAATAGCTTCTTCCCACGCCCCGGCACCTGTTGTCATGATGATGATATTAATGGTATTTTACGATGTACATCAGGTGATATGTGGGGAAATGGTGTGATGGCAAACAAATATCAAATACAGCATACTGCATGCAATGTAACACAGGGACATATCATCACCCAGTATAAATAGTGCTATTAGTATATAGACGGATTCTTTAGTGTGTGCTGTTCACCTCTCCGTCTGACTCCTGTGGACTGTAGTAGCAGCTGCCGTCGTCATCGACGACCACTTCTCCATACTCGTCGTAGAGGCCCATGGGTGAGATCAACTTCCTGCGACTGCCGTACTGAGGAAGGTCATAGCTGGACAACAGGAACATTTGAACAGTTTGGAATCGCTATAGCACTGAATAGCAGGCTTTGCTTTTAAATAAATATATATTTATATGATATATTAGTTATATTTTAATTAACAACTAATATAATTAATAATAACTACTAACTATTACTAATAATAAAACACATTTTATTTTTGCTGTTCTGCAGTGTGCCATCAGCCAGTATGTGAGTCAGCGAATCAGAACTATCGGATATGTAAACAACCGTTTAGCATTTAGTTGATGCCTTTCCGGAGCCACTTAAGCAAACGTTGCACAGCATGCCTTGTGCCTCCACGGGCTTCACAAAGTGTTTATGTTTCAGTTAAACCTTGTTTCCGGCAAAGGTTTTACATCCTTCAGCAACAAATGGCTCAGTTTGTTGCTAGCTTGCAGGGAATATATAGATTTTAAAACATTTGAATAGTTACTCAAATATTTCTATGAGAGAGAGAGAGAGAGAGTTTTATGTTATAGACTCCTAAAATGCAAAGAGTGCTAATTTAGTTTTAAGACGCAAGAACGGTTTTTACTGCCATTAATCCCTAGCACCCCCACCTTTCCTCCCCAAAACACATGCACAGACTGATTATTACTTTTCTCACATTTTCCTTCTCCCCTGTCTCACCTATAGGGGGCAGTGGAGATCTATTGAGCAATGAAACAACTATAGACTACACAGTCTTTCAGTACTAACAACACTGCAGCCAGAATGAAAAGAACCTTAGTAAAAGTGTGCATCAATAGTGGATATGGGTCACTTGTGCCCAAGCCAATAACTTAATTCAGTAATTTTGGAGAGACTATTATATTTTATTGGATATAGATGTCAGGATGACTAGCTATAATTACTCCGTTCGGTTCTCATATGACAAGACCGTTCATTAACTAACTTTAAGTCAGCATTTGGACATACGTTTTGCTGAGCTGTCCCTGCTGAAGGATACATCTTATATGAGCTATTAATGCAATGCACTGAACAGGGCTGAATTCTGCAATAAATACATTGTGGATTTAGTTTACTTCTGCAGATCCAAGCTTAACCAATGGCCAATTCTTTTGTAGCTAGAGTGCTGTACAGTACCACGACATAGCTACTAATCTCTACATACAGACTACATTGATCTGGACAGCTAGCACATCCCTGATACATGTAGTGACGGGAGATTCAACCATCCGCCAATACCTCACTGTTAAGACCGTGATGGTGGCCAGCTTTGTCTGGTGTCCAATCTCTCATGTCACTCTAATCAGAGAGGCTGCTGACATTCAATTTGTGGTGATCTCTATAGCAAATTACATTATTTTGAGTGAGATTATTTTTCATAGCTGTACAAATGAAACCCGTCTTGCCAGTGGCCAAATGCTATGTTTCCACATCATTTAAAATCATATGGGATCCTGAAATTCATGTCTTTCGTGTCTTAACCTAACAGTTATTATCCAGATACAAGTAGCTACAATTGTTACTATAATTAACTGTATGTACATACATCACAATTGGTTTGAGAGATATTTGGCCGTATTGGTAATGACAATTAATATATATAATATATAAGACCACCTGAATATCTTTGTAATGTCCAATGGACAGAGTTGCTTTGTGTTTGATTGGCTGAAAGCCTCTCACATACTTGAGTAGCGCGCGCGCACACACACACACACACACACACACACTTGGAAGGGATGTCGTGTGTCTTTGGAGGCCTGGTTCATAAGCTCTTTGATGTTATATTAGTGTGTGTGTGTGTGTGTGTGTATGTGAGAGAGTTTTCTACACTTCTGGGATGGACTGATGCTTTCTGTTATCAATCGTTTCTCTCTCTCGCTCTCTCTCACTCTCACTCACTCACTCTCTCAGAGATGATCACTTTTTCCCAATAATTAGAAACAGCTCAAACATAATCACTGTTTGCAGACATTCTGTAAACTCTCAGAGCTCCTGTGGTTTCAAAGACATTTCAACTTCTGCTACTGCTGTGCTGCCACATGCAAACATGATATAGAACTGGATCTTTGCAAATTAAATAGAAGTGCTTCGCAGCAGCTGAGAGCAAGCGAGTGTTCACTTCATGTATTAAGAGGAGCTGTACGTGTGTGTGTGTGTGTCTAGCGGACAGCATAGTGGTTTTGAAAATTGCTTCTACACCGCCATACCGTTGAAACACATTGTCCGTTCATTTATCAAGCCTCATTATTTACCTAGGCAAGTGTAGGGCAATCCAAGTGTAATAAATCACAGAGCTGCTAGATGACTCATACTGAAATGAGTGAAATGACTACTGCTAAAACACATTCAAGGGAAAATCACATACATCACCACATCATACTTCACCAACTGCAGTCTGGCAATCTTTGCATTTGATGAGAGGTGCTAAGATATTGCAATTGACATATTATTAGAGCCAATCTGCACCACCAAACCCGCACAGATGTGCATTATTGATCAACCACAGAAACCCAACTTTACCCGCAAAGCGCCATCTTTAGCCTACAGTAGCGATGACATCCATATCATAGAGGTCTTTATTAATGCGCATTTCAATAGCCACCGTAGGCTACATTAAAGTGAGCAGCATTTTTATTTTCCTGTTAGTATTATGTTAGTATAATATTAGTATATTGTATTGCATCTTAGCTAATAGTGTATAGATGCAGGCTACTAAATAAACAGATACATTGTCCAATGGGTGCAGAGAGATGTGTAATAGATTTAGATTGCCTTCTGTATGGTTTGGTATCCTAATACAGATTATTGACAGCCAGTGCATACAGTGGAAGGACCTGCACCATCAATTGTGTGTGTGTGTGGGGAGGGGGGGGAGGGGGGGGGGGGGGGGGGGGGGGG
>JAODUK010018589.1:0-26347 GCA_027564635.1 Typhlichthys eigenmanni
CCCGCCCAATGCTCCCTGCATTATTAACCAAATGACACCATGCCCTTCCGTTCCTTCGCCCACGCTTCCTCTGCGTTGCTGTGTCCCCCGTCCGTCCTTCCCTTCTGAAGTCTGTCCTTCCACACACGCACACACACACACACGCACACACACGCACGCACACGCGCACACACACACACACACACGGGCGCTGAGGTTCGTTCCACACATCAATAGGAGTCTAGTTACAAACTCTCCCCTCCATCTTTCTTCCTCTCTTCCTTCCTTTGCACCCGTTCTCATCCCCGTCGACCGTGACCACGTTGTCAGCCCCCCCCCCCCCCCTACACACACACTCCCATCCTCCTCCACCTCTTTCTCCCATCTCTCACCCTCCCCCAGGAGCTCTTTCTGCCTCGCTTACCGCTTCTCTCTTCTCTCTCTCTCTCCCTCTCCCTCTCCTGCTTTTGCCTCCCCTTCATTATCTTTGTGTTCCTCCTCTTCTCCCTCCTCCCCTCTCCTCTCTCCTCCCCTCTGTTTGAGTGCTATTGATGGAGGAATTGGCTTGTGGCCAAACCCCAGTCCTGTCTGGTAAGAAGCCTAACAATAATTTTGTTCTTCCTCTGTCAGAACTGTTACAGAACTTCCTTCTGTAGCAGCATGTTCCCATTGCCACCTGCCTGTCATAGTGCAGGCAATGTGGCACCGTGACACACTGCCACAGTGAGACGTGTCTTTTTATTTTTAACACATTCATCCTCTTTGACTTCCATTCAGACAGTCCGTGTTTGGGGAGCAAAGTGCCTGGTGGCCGTTATTGGTACTGCGTCCTAAGCAGTTTCATGTGCCTTTAACTTGCCACTGATTGTTACTGCTGGAGTCTCTCTCAGGCTCTTGGACCGTGATTGAAATTGCATGTTCTCTTTGATACATGCAAGTTCTAGTCTGAAACTAGACTGGGCAGATGCCATGTTCTACATGTGAATGTTGTGTGCTTTTGTTCTGGGTTGTGGTCAGTGTAAAGTGGTTAGCCAAAGCCGTTTGAGTATAAAGACAGAGCAATATATTTGGAGTTAGCACATACCCATTTGTCACATTTACTATATTTACTGCTCATTGCTCAAGCCAACCAGGGAATAGATCTTTTTTTTTTTTTTTTGGAGTTTCCCAAAAATAAAACACGCCATTGTTGCTCTTTGTTTTTATATTGGCCACAATTGTGTGCAGACATGGAAGGCATGAGAAAACTGCATAAAGGGTGCGTAAAAGCATTAGAAGAAAACAATGCTGCCAACTGAATGGATTTTCTATTTTACATTCTGCATGTCACTGAAGCAAAGGTCTCTAAGATGGCCCTCTCTGCTTCTGTTAATGGCCTTTATAAGCATTAGGCTGCTATGGTTTCCCGTATTACTATGGCCCATGCTAGTACAGTAGGCTCCACTGAGTGCTGTGATATATTTCTTTCTTTTTGTCTGTCTGTTCTACCTGCACGGCGAGGCGGCGGGCTTCGTTAAACATGCATACATTTTATTATGAACCCACGCCCAGCTGCTCCCGGTGCTTTTCCCGCCATTGGGATAACGTTGCGGCTAATGCTAACATCATCACCTGACCATAGCAGCCCCACAACACAGGCTTCCTTGTGCTAGGCCTTATCTGGCACCAGGGGATCAATTTTAGACCCCCACCCCCCTCTCACCTCGTCCCGCTTGTCTGACTGACTAGATCTTCCGTGTCGGTCCTTGCCCCCAAGCCCCCCCCCCCCTCCCCCAAAAAAAAAGAACTGCCCCTCAAATAGGCATTCATGTATGACCAGCATATGTAAAAAAAAAACCCTTGGGAGGGATGCAGGGTAGCATGGTGGGGGTAGGGGCTAATATGGGCCTCTGCCAATTTGTTTGTGTTCTGTTGGGATATCGCATGTCAATCATTTTTCAAGCACAATTAAAGTTAATGAGCTAGTTATTTTCTCTTTTTTTGTGTGTGTGCGCGCTGGTGTAAATAGGCAGTCTGTCTTTTGGTGGTGAACTTTATTTTCTCTTCTACGTTTGCCTTTAACAATTTTGATTGTAAACAAGTATCCACTCACACGTACTAACCTACGACATTAACATTTATTTTAGAGATAATGAACTTAACTAATTTGGCATTGATAATAAAATGTGCTTAGCTTTGGCAAGTCACCTAAACATTTTGAAAATGCAAATAATACAACGAAGCAGACGTGGCACTCTGTAGTCAATTCTTCATCTCCTTTTTAGAGAATGTCAAGTTTGCGTTGCAGGAACACGTTACGCTAATGTAATACCAAAGATGGAGTGGCGCGTCATTTGTTTTCCGCCGCTCCTTGAGTGATAAGAGCTTGCTGGAAACCTTTCGTGAGAAGGAAGGCATTGCAAAGTGACTCAACTTCAGCATATAGACTCTCAGCCTCAAATGCCAGCATGTTGCATTCCTATTGATACACTTGTGTTAGTCAGCAAGGAAGCTTATTAACAATTTAACCATAACGATGTGTGTCCGATGACTGTACCACCGATCTCAGGTACCAGCCTGTCCAGAAAATGAGAGCGCGAAGGTTATATGGGAAACGTGTTAAAATGTTGTGTGCGTTAGCTTGAGGGCGATGACTTACATTTGAAAGGATACTGTATACTTTAGCAAGGTGTTAAGCACAATGGCATAAAGGTTGCATGAAACTGGTCTTCACTTGTGTATTTGCGTGCACACTCATTCACGTGTGATGCGGAGGAGGGAATGCCTACAGTGTCCCATACTGTCATTTGATCCACCCACCTGGCCTGTCTCTGTTTCAACACACACAATGCCCGGGCTTGTTCAACAGTAGCCTTCTTGCTAACAGGCTATCATTCAAGCCGCCACTTATCCTAACCCTTGCTCCGCTTATTACACTAATTTATTTTCCCTCTGACACCTACCATTATGGTTTTGAGGGTGCAGGATGACTGACACTTCCTCTAAATCATCAGTCAAATGGAATTTGGCTGGGCGGTGGGAGGGGCCAGAGAAACTGTGCCGCCAATGGATTAAAGTGATGAGTCATTTGAAGAGGGGTTAAGTTAATTGTGTTAAGAGGTAGTGCGATATTGTTTTTAGGTGTCATGAAATCTAAATCTTTAAATTATCTTTTATTGCAGAATGTTCTATTCATGTTTTGTTGTACTATATATATATATATATATATATATATATATATATATACACACACACACACACACACACACACTTGTATATATTTTAATGTTATTTAAGGTTGTTAATATGCTTACTGTATTTACCCTAGGTTCAATGCTTGCAAGAAATGCACCACTTCTGTTTGGGGGTAAATGTTAAATGTTCAACAGTTTGTGAACCACTGGTTTAAATAAACAGACACGTGTAGTCTATAATTCATTCATTTATTAATCAATAATTTTGATAAAAAAAAACAACAACCTCATTGTCCGACCAGTTACAGTTGTTAACAGCTTAATTAAAATCATATCAATACACATCCTCAGCTTTTAGTTATTATAAATTGGCTGTTGCAACTTGGAGCAGTGGAGGTTTGTTCCCTCAACTGCCCATCTGTGTCCAATTACTGATGATCTGCTTGGCAGTGCCTTGATGCGTTTTGTTGATGAACTGGAAATGCTTTGAACTTTTCTAGTTAAATTGAAGAGGACCATATAAAACCAAACACTGACCATAATAAAACCAAGGCCCTGTAATGTCTATTTAATTTGGCTGTCTTTCTTAATTACCATTGACTTCCACTCTTCTTTTCTGACCTAATTGGAATTCTCATTGGTCGCTGTTGCTTTTGAGTTGTCTGACCGGGGGCCTATTTTCTTTGTCTAACTCAGTTTGCTAAACATTTAATTATGTCTCAGTCAATTAAGTCCAATAGAATGTCAAGTGAAGCAATATATACGCATCTCATTGCTTTGGTTTTCTTTAATATAGATTAGGCTAGCACAAACAATACCAGCTTCCAAAAAGCTAATCCATTCCTCACTCTTATGTACAATATTCAAGTATGCCCTCCAGGGGCAAATGTGGGTAGTAGGCAAGTTAAAGGACCAACACGCCGTCAGCTTGTGCTCCATGTGGAACTGGTGAAGAAAGACAACCGACAAATATTAGAAGCGGTTTGATAAAACGTTTAAAACTAGCCTCTTAACTGGAAACTCTCTCTTTCTCTCTCTCTCTAGGTTCCCTGGTCAACGGGCAGCTGAACGGCTCTGGGTCAAAGGGCAGCCACAAGGAAGGTGCCTCCTTGTGTTCCCAGGGCCTGGATGGAAGCAACGAGTACTGTGAGGATGGGCCTGCAAAGAAGAGGTGTGTGTGTGTGTGTGTGTGTGTGTGTGTGTGTGTGTGTGTGTGTGTGTGTGAAAGCCCAATTCCACAGCTATTGTCTTGTCTTGTTGCAAGCATTGACAATAGCTGATGCTTGCTAATTCAGACACCTACATGTGGGAAATATACTGCATGTTAATGGTAAACCCTCTATACATCTGTAAACGTGGATCAGAGGCCCGGGGTCTGTTTTCATTATCATGTGTTAAAGCTTATGCTAATACAATTAGCCTATTTGTCATTAACATTGCAAAAAGATTGTAGAAGAACTCTTACACTCTACAGACTATTATTCTTTTTGCCTTCTTCCTGTCACATCAAACCTTTGTTCTTTCATTTTTCACACCCTGGTTTTACTCTGCATTTTATCATTGTGTCCCGGCTTGCCCCCCCTTTTTCGATCTCCATATTGCTAACCCATAAGGTATGAACCAGATGCTTAGTGGGAGGGAAGGAAGGTGAGAAATGTAAAAGGAAGGTGAATGAGGGAACTGAACAGACACAGTCAAAGGAAGAAACACAGGCAAAACTACTGTACACAACGCCTTTTGAAACATTTCGGTGGGTTGATTTATTAACTACTAAATGCTCATTTTAATTTCCTTCTCCTTTCTTGCGCCTTGCGTCTTGCGTGCACATAAGCGTAAGCTGCCTATTAGCTGTGTAATGCGAATCGACCACATCTACAAGGAAGTGTAAATAGTGGTGGTTCAGAGAGCGCCAGGGTCTCTTAACGAGCGCACCCCTCGTCTTGAAACACAAATGTCATTGCAGTGTGTTTTAATTAGCCACTTGAAGAAATCTCACTGCATCTTCAAATTAATCATTTAAAGAAACGAACAAGGACAAATAAGATGTTAATTTGTTGCCAGTGGAAAGGGATTTTATGTCACGTTTCAATTATTAAAAGCAGGAAAAACTGACACTTGGCAGAGAGATTTGCACAGCGTGCTGCCTTCTCATGGAAATGTTGTTGGAAAATGTTATTTTTTTATTAATTTGGAAAATATCAGAAGTTGGAAACGATTTGAAAACGTATTTGAATTGTAGCAATGGAAATGCTTTTGGTGGTGTGATGTTTAAGTACATGCACACAAGCATGTAAAACCAATGCGCATATATGGTTGTGTTTGTAAGCTTTGACTCCAACATCAAGGGTTGTTTTTTTTTTTGGCATACAAGCATGGTTTATGCTTGGGGGTTTCCTATATAGGATGGGCAGAGTGTGTATTACAATTCAAGTAGTACAGCAAAGCCCTAATGATAGGACACACGCACAGGGCATCAAAGCATCATTATAAAGCTAGGGGCGGAGTCAGGCCACCGTACGGCAACAGATGTCCCTGTAGAAATAACCCATACAGACTTAATTTACTGTGTGTGAGAAAGCACCTGCCTACATCCTCCTAGCTGCCATTTGATACTCCTCTTAAACTCCATTCTGCACCTTGTCATTACAATCATTCAACAGCCCAGAAAGTATTTGGTGTTTATTTGTACCTCGTTTAACCCAGTTAATACAAAACACGTGTTATTCTGGAAGTGCCACCGTCTTTGCGCTAATATCATAATGTGCAGTAAATATGTCAAGTAGATAATTTGTCGATGGGTCATACAGACATAAACATGGAAATTAAAATATGAAGTGGCCAGTTAAAACAAGGTTAAACACAAATGTGAAACCACAATGCTCTTCAGGTCACGTCACATAGACGGAGAAATGGATGTCAGTCACACAACGCTTTCATAGTTGATTGTGGAAAATGCGCTTTATGAGAGCTATTAGTTCCCATGGACAACACGCAGCATTCAGGGCAGTGTGAATCCAGCCTCTCTCCGTTGTGCCAGGCACACACTACAGGATAATTAGCCTAATTCTTTTCCAGATTTCCCCCTTCCAACGCCGGTCAGAACTGGTTTGGTGATGGCTCTACCGATGGATTATCCTGTGGTGTGGGTGTATGTTGTTAAGAGGGTTTCTTTTTTTTTTTTAATGATCGGGTCCTCACCGATCCATCATCGCAAATATTAGACATGTTCAATATTTCCGATCCAAAATCTTGTAGTGTGGGGTGGGGGGAAGGCTGGGGACAGCAAAGTACGCAGGCAGTGATTGTCACGTGGGAAAACCATGGCCAGTTGGGAGCCACGCTGATTTAAAGTGATAGCAACAATTCATCACAACAGACACCATATTGTATTTTATTCAGATTGTGTTTGTATTGTGTCTGTTTATTTTTTTTTTTTTATGTTCTGAAGAAAAGATTGTGAAAGCTTGTCTGCCATGTTTGTTTAGAGTCACGTTGTTTCTCACAGGAGATTTGCAGTGTTTCCACTCTTGGAATTTGGGAATGGAATCGGTTGGTGTGTGATGTTTTAGCCAAATGGTTCCCTCCACACACACATCAATCAAACCATAAAACAGATTTGTGTCTGACGTTAGGTGTGTGGTCTCTTACATTTTGTACATGGGTAGCATTATCTAGTGTGTGCCCGGCATAAATGAAACACACGGCACGCCCCAGACAGCAGTTGGCAGTGCCTATGGTCGTGTGTGTGTGTGCGCGCGCACATGCTTTATTATGTATGTGCATGTGAAATAAATGAGTTTAGCGGCCATGGTGTGGGAACAGGATGGTTATGAGGGTATGCCAGCCTTTTTGTGTTGTGCTGACCTAAGGTGGCAGAGAGAGAGACATATTGGGGAATGGAAAACACTAATTATGAGTGGAGGTGGGGCGGTTTAAAAAATCCAAACCAACCAACCAAACAAACGGGGAGGGCATGGAAGAGAGTCAAGACAGGTGCAAGTGATTCCTGGCAGGAAGCATGCCTCTTCAGAAGTCTCTGAGATCAGCTTTGTGTTTGCCTTCCCATGCCCCTGACACTGGCAGCTACACGGGCATGGCGGCACCATACCCACTTCTAACGCGCCAGCTCTTTGGCACGGCCACATTCTCTACACAGGGGAGAGGATGGCGAGTGTCAATGCGCTCATGTCATTTAAGAGGTTTGCTGTGCTACTTGAATTGTAATGCAAACCCCGCCCTTGCTTATATATAGTGTAGTCATTGTCTGTTGTTGTCCTCCGCTGGCTTTGAAATTGGATCGCCCTGTTTAATTTTCGACTACTTATTGTTGCCAAAACCATACTGCCAGTGCATCTACCACACTGATGTGTTTTGCCGGTAATGCCTTTTCAATATTCCTTGTCAAATCAATCTCCCGTTGGTCTATGAGATCAGTGTCAAAGGCGTGAGTTCAGGTACAATCGATGGCCAGTAAATCCACGAACAATAAATTTGCTTCATTTAATACAGTGACCAAATGTAATATTTCATCCCAAACCTCAATGTTCTGACATAGTTTGTGTTCGTTTACCCCTTTTACTCTTAAATAAGGATATGCCCCAAGTTGTTTTGTTCAGAAGGACCTTTGTAGACATGTCAGTTCCTGTTTTCTAACATTTCTCAGATGTGTAATCGGCCTTTCTCAGATGTACTGTATAATCTGCCTATCTATGTTTTCATTTTTTTCGTTTTTCTTTGGCGACCTGCATGCAAATTACGTCGCCACCGCGATGATGCGCCATCATCGTGCATCTGGCTCTGACTCATCTGATTTTTAAAGATCACAAAGGGTTTCCATGGTGTCGCCCGCCGGGAGTCTGGGCCCCTTTTTTGAAGTGAGTTTGAATAAAGGGTACACAAACATGTACACAGGGCCACAGAGGCAGATGGATAGAGTGTGTGTGTGTGTGGAGGAGTTTAGGGCCCATTGTATGAATACTTGGCCTACTTGAGTCTGCCTATCCCTCCCCTCTCTCGAACCCTAGCGCTTTGGCTCTCCTCGAAGCTATTCTTATTCTCTCTCGGCCAAGACTCACACTCAGCTACTGCCTGCTTGTTTTGTTTCAACTTAATGAATGCCAAGTGTGCGCATGCACCAGCGAAAACACACACACGCACACACACACACCTCTTAACTAGCTGCACTCAATGCCTTATAGGCCGCACTATATAACAGATCGGCCATTGTTATGGAGGGGAATTACTTCACGTTTGAACACGTGCTTGATTGTGCAGCTTTATTAATCGCCTGCGTGTTAAATAGCTGTAGCTAATAATATTCCTGTATGCACGTGCGATGCATGCCTTGAGTTTAGTGCAGACATGTCATTAGGCTGTGGTTGCTTAGCATTCAGGTAGGCAAGCCCTCTTTACCACTCGCGTGCTTTTGACGATGGATGAGCTCGGCATCTCCCAACACACAAGGGGATACACACGCCATCTCTCGTGCTGCCGTTTTGTGTGCTTGCCTGGCTTTTTGTGGCGTACAAGCTCAACAGAAGTTGTTTACAGTTTGTTGCGGTGCATCTCTAGCCTTCTGTGTTTAGGTTGCTTTACAGTTGAACCATCGAACGCTCCGACTGGTTTTCTAAAAGCCTGCTGCTCTGCCAAGTGTAAGGGCCAAAGAGTGCCCTCCATCAAACCTGCTCCGCTCACACTTGCTCACAACACATATACAGGGGGGCAAACGCTACCAAATGTGTGAACCGAACAGTGGATTAACCGCGTTCAATTTCTCCTGATGTCTTTTTATTTGGCCCACATTTCTTTCATTCTACAGTGCAGGATGGAGTTTCTTCCCCACTTCTTACTGCAAAAATTAATTTCTGGACAATGGTGTCTAGAGTAGGGGTGCACAATATTAACAAAATGTGATATTGCGATATTGATCATGAAAATCTATTAATTTCTATATTTTTAAGCATAAGTAAACACACACAGGTTATGGGACAATCCATCAAAATATATTCATAACATATCAAAACAACACATTTTCAATTAACAGTCATATTGGACAGTAACAATAAATTGGACAACAGTAATTCCAAGCTAGCGAGGAGGCATTCTTTTTGTTTCCTCTTCGATCCTTATTATGTCATTAGCTTCCTCAGCTACAACACATCTTACTTCTGTCTAAATCAAACACAACTAAGCCAAACAGCCAACGGACGCAACTGTCCACAAAATAAATTGAATATTACACTTCCTGCAACATTTTCGATATGATATTGCACAACGTGATATTGCAATAACGATACTGATTAGATATATTGTGCTGCACCCATAGTCTAGAGGCTTGTTACTCTGCACTGAAATAGCAAAGTGGCTCTTTATATGATAAGATGTATGCTACATGTATAGCCAGCCTAAAGCAAGTTCATGGTTTCACCTTTTTTGCACTACAAAGGTGGTAGCTCTCCTCATCTGTTCTGTAAGTGTGGAAAAGGGATAGTTGTCAAAACGTAGTTGGGGCAGGCGTAATGACCCTTGTTGAATGGTGAGACTTTCATTTAAACCTGGGAAGCGGCTGGAATATTGGAAAAGACCCAGGTGAGAGATTTGATCAGATGGGGTTATCTTTGTTTCTTTGTGCGTCATGCCTGAACAAACTCTTGGGTCACCTTTGTCCATGGAACAAGTGACAAGGAACAAGTTTGTCTTTTCACAAGTTCCCTACTTTTATTTCTAGTCTGCGTAGTTGCTCACATACAGCAGCTGAAGCTGCCAACTTGATACACTCCTCTCCGTGAAAGTAATGAGTTCTTTTGAACAAAAACACTCCTTTTTTTTCTTTTGTCTGAGAAGCAGACTTTTGTCTCGTGTTCAAAGACTGCTCAAACAGCCAAGGTCTACTTATTTGACCCGTGTTTAATTAGAGTGATTGCGAAGCACAAACAGCCCTAACTCTGTTTATTGACCCAGGCTGGCTACTCCCTGTCGGTGATTAAGGGGTGGGCTGCAGAGGTCAGAGGTCGTGAGGTCAGAATGCAGCATTTGAGGACGGGGTTGGGTAGCGGTTTGTAAATAGCCCTGAGCTCTGGACCTTGACTGCTTACAAAGCATTACGTTTAAGTGCAGCGTTTTTTTGGTTTCAGGCCACAAAGGGTAACAGAAGGAGTCACTGTTAGGAATGAATCAATACAAGAGAATAATGTTTGTTGTTCTGCAGTAACCTCTAATTTGATGTGTCTGCTGGCTGTCATCATTTATCCTTAATCGCTGAGAGAAAAACTAGGAGAAGTTTCTGTTTTCCTCACAGCAACACTAGATTTGTGCTGGTATGTCTTTCGAAGTGACACTTAGCTAGGTGTAAGCCTATAGCGTCTGGTTTTAATGTGGCACTGTCTTGACAATGGATACGACCTCGATACAACCTTGTATAACATTTATATATTCAGAGAGAAAGAGAGGTCTGCGTGATGCACTGTCAAGATACCTTTTCTCTATATCTGCCTATCAGACCATCTCCTCTCTAGCTTCATTCAAAAGAGGCACCAGAGAAAGCCAAGGTTATATTTAAATACACAAGCACGTGCACACAGTCGACATGTTCCCTATCTCGAGTGAATATCAGCCGTGCTGTGACTAGTTGAAGCATATAGCTGTCACAGCAGTATAGGGACAGACGCAGGCATACCGTACCTCTGAATAATACACTTGTGCATTTATCTTTCTGTCAGCGCAAAGTGGCAGAAGCCTTACACTTATATATTCTTTGAGAATTTTAGTGTACACAGACTATCGCGGTTATCAACGCCTGTTCCATACGCTTTAACTGAGTACTTTGTCAATTCTATGTGCATATTTGTCTTGTCAGTGACCTTGGCTGCTTGTGTCTGCTGGGTCGGTAGGTCAACTTAGGTGCAAGGCCATCTCTCTTCTCTGAAAAAACACTAAACGCATTAGGGTGAAGTGAACATTCAATACCAATGTTAGCCCAGACATGCTGACGTTTCTGCCACTGAGTCTTTTGTGTGTGTGTGTGTGTTAGTGGTGGGGGCAATATGAGGGCTTTTTACTGTATGTAGATTCTGACACTTATCCAGTCAAACTATCATGTCATTTTCCACATCCATATCTTACTATAAGTGTATAGCCTACTGGAATTGAGTAAACAATGGAATTGTAGACACGGGTGGCATTATAACATTCTGAGCATTCAAGACTTGGAGTACCGTTTACTCCAATTACACACTGACAAGTTTGCTTTTACGTATGACAGTTGCAGAAATAACGTTTATGACTATGATTGCATGCTCATTAACGCATTACATTCTACTCTCGCACATATGAATCACACGCAGTTACGAGCCCGCTCAGAATTAGGCAAAGTTAAGGTAGGCAAAGTGTAAACATGCACACAGATTCGCAGAGCTAGTCTTCTGTCAGGCCCATATGGGCCATCTGGAGCATATTAATGCAGGCAGCAAGCAACAGACCTTGGATCAATGTGCTGCTTTTCACAGACAAACATTTTGCATGCACTGGAAATGCGCTTCAGTTTTAACTGGTCGTAATTCCTCTCAAATCTATTCAAACAATTTTGTCCATTAACTAGCATACAATGTCACATGTAAAATGTGTGTGCTTGTTAAAGAAGCATTTATTTGTAGGGAAAGCCTTTCACCCAATATTTAAATGAATGTGTGTGGGTTGAGTTCACAGGAACAGTTTGCTATTGTGTCAATTGCTGGGAGAAGTTTGTTTTTAGCCCTGTCATATGGAATGCATGGTTTATTCTCTGGGATTGGTGTTCTGCTGGTGGCATCAGGTATATTCTTTATATACCATGCATTTCTGTTCTCTGCCTCATATATAAATCCTCCCTCATATGCATTTTCCTCTACATTAACCCCCCCCCCCCCCCCCCCCCCCCATTGTATTACCCCTACCCCGCCATACCTCTCTCTCCCCCTGTTCTTTGTGTCCTCCTGTCTTCTTTGCTCTGTCTTCTTTGCTCTGTCTCTTTGGGGTTGGCACGCACTGAAGTCTGCCATCTTGGATGCTCTTTGAAGCAGTACGGCTGCTGCAGCAAGACTCCCGATAAGCTTCTGTCTTTGGCCGTCTGTCTTGGACACAATCCTGAATGGAGGGAGGGAGGGAGAGAGAGAGGGAGGGAGAGAGAGACAGAAACTGAGAAACTAGGAAGATGAGATATGGACATCGTTTTCAGTTGCCTTTATCCAAAGTGCTCTAAATCGCGGCATTTTGGCATGCATAGATATGCTGCGATCACTGCAGGTGTCTTAACTTAAGGACCGGCATACTTTCCGCGGAACGCGGCGATCCGTGGACTTGGCCGCGTGCCGTAAATATCGTACCTCCAAAACGTTCGGTCCGAGCGGACCTGTGTGCGTTGGCACACAAATGAGTGTTCTAGGCGTATAAAAACATTTATAGCTTGGTTACACCAATATTGTTCACGGGAAACGATGTGTGCACATATAAATTGTAGTTATAAATATCATTATTTTCAAAGCACTTTTTTTGTATACAGAAATGGCAGACGCATCTGCGTGCAGTATGCTTGGAACAGCCCTAGCGCTCATCCACGTTGTGCGAGGCCATGCATTTGGTAGTATGCAGTGGCCGTTAATCATTACACTTGTCTGTTTTGGCTTATTGGTTTCAGTCAGTTTTATATAAATGGGCAGGGTTATTAAGACATGGTTGTGCTTTGTGTGTGTGTCCCTCCCGCACAAACTAACGCTATCTTCTCTACCCCTCCCCCCAGAAGCAACACTCTTGTCGGCAGTTGTTAGAAATGACAGTTAGCTGAGGCATACCTGTTGGCTTCTGGCTAATGATTGTGCTACTACACAATGAAGTGTATAATTAACAGGAGCTATGTTAACTTATTCACCGTTAGCTATTGAATGCTCTCGTAGTTCTTCAAAGCTCACAGCTTGACTCTTGAGGGTAGCTCATGTTCTACTAGGCTGACTTGCGCCCTATCGCTTTACACTGGTGGGGGCAGGGTCACTAGCCTAGCCAAACACTGACCGCTACACATAATAGCAAGAGCTGTGTTGCAAGGGGAGGCCACAGCCATCTCTCTATCTCTCTATATAAGGGATGCACTGTACAGTCCCTATAGACTTTTCATAAAGCTCACACAGGGCTCTGGCTCGCACAGTATGGCATCTCTTCCCCTCGGTAAATTGAGAGATCTGGTTCCCACATAGCTGATTTGATACTCTACTATATTTAGCGCGAGAGCTATGCGAGGCTTTTCACATCTGGATGCCGCTAGTGCTTTCTGGCCTGCCTTTTCTCATGTCAGCGGGAAGCGGAATCTGGCATCGAGTCTTGTGTTTGCCGTAGGATTCTGGCTGCAAACATAGTTTTCACTGCATGATGTTTCAGGCCTGGTTCTGAAGTACGAGTCTGACTTTGCCGTGGCCCAGGAGCAATGCTTGGGATCTGACCTTGAAGAGTGTTTTGACGGCCTGTTCAGTTGAATAGAAGAAGCGCTGTTTGCCCCTCAAACATAACAAACCTGTTTGTTCATGTGGCTCAGGTCCTTGTAGGTCCCTGGGATGTTTGTCTCTCCGCTCGCCTCCCCTTACGGTTCTAAACGATGCCTTGCTCGTGTTTGTGCACGCCTGAGCACAATTTGTCAATACTTAATGTGTAAGACATTGGAAGATGCAAACCTGCTGAGCCGACTTCTAACTCAATAAATCAAACGCCCGTGAAGACCTCCGTTCTTTCAACAATCCGTCCTGCCTAATTGGCACATAAAGTATTTGCACAAATGAGTGGAAGTTGCGGCCTGACGAGTAGGAAGGCGGTGACTGGCGTTGCAGCTGCTAAAAGAAAGCAGCTCTTTCGCGTGCGCTGATCTTTTTTGAACGGATGAAATTGTGTGTAAGAGCTGCGTCTAATATGAAAGATTCAGTGGAATTGCGCATGTGGTGTAAAGTGACAAAAACCATATACAACTGTTTTGACATGCTGAATGCGTTGCCCAGCCTGATGCTCCAGATGGTCTGTTCCACAGAACCATCTGGGAAGCTGTCCACGGATGCAGAAATGGGCAGACACTTAATAAAAACAAGACACTTTATTTCACGGACCATCTGACCATCACGCGGTGACATCACACCTAAGCCACACCCATAGCTGCCGGCACGATGCTGATTGGCCTAAGCAAATGACAGACTTGGCAGACAGGCCTAAGCCTGTCCAGACTGACGCCGGGATGGTATTGCGAGATGTTGGCCCCATCTCTCACACACACACACACGCACACACTGGGCGGAGCTTGAGAGGGCGTAGACCAGCATGAAACTGAACTGCTGAACCGCCGTTGTGAACCACATAGTAACTCTGTCTTGCTCAAGGGCAGTGGTAGGTGCTTGGCGTGCCTGCAGGCTTTAAGGCGAATGCCCTTGTCTGGTCCCACTGTTGAATTTGCTGGCCTTAGATCAGTTTGTGTAAGGCCAGTTAGCTACCAGCAAGAAACCCAAATGTCTGACCATCAGCACTGGTTCCTATGGAAACGAGTAGGAATGAGCTTGATGGGCTGACGATGATTGGAGAATGAGACTTGCTGGGAAGAGAGGTGTGCGTGCGTGCGTGATCGATCAATGTCAACCCACTCCAGTAGTGTGATCTGGTTTGGGCTGACTGGAACATGCCGGAACAGCTGTAGCTTGTCATGCGAGGTAAATGCCTTCTCTTTCTCTCTCTATCTCTCTCACCCTCTTCCCCACCCCTCGTTCTTCATCAAAGCAAATCAGTACCTGACCGAACATCCCATGTGCCGATAGATGTCCTGGAGGGCTGGGGGGGATGTACGGTGCGGATGAAAGGCAGATTAGTAAGGAATGAATGGGGACATCCTGTTGTAATCTCTATCCCCCCCCCTTCCCCCCTTCCTCTCTCTCTCCCCCTCATCGCCTTCCCTCAATCAGTGTGAGTGTTTAATCAGTTCCATTCTAAATGGAGCACTGTTTTATGGACTCTGCTGAGCAGGATATGGGAATCTTCCTGGGAACGCCGTGTACCCCGAGAGATGCTCACACGTGCACGTGCACGCGCTGGCGAAAGACCCGGTGCTCAGGTTACCGTTCGGTCTTCAGCAACGCAGACTGAATGGCATGCTTGTAGAAACAGACTTGTCATCATTATTTGTCCCACAATCGTAGTCAAATATTTACCTGCTCCTCCAGTGTGTGTTTGTGTGTGTTCTAGTACCAAAACGTCCTGTTGCATGCTGATGTGTAGCCATCAAGGAGAAGCGCGTCGGTGTTGACATATTGACAGTATGTTGGGCTGCCACCCATATTTACGGAGACATGCAGAGAGTTATATAATAGTGCTATAATTATATTCAGCGGATTGACCTACTGACACCCATAATAACATTATTCAGGGATTGGGAATACCCTGGGGGGATTTTATAACTGCACCTTTAACACCCCTGTCCTCCCCTCCACCCCCTTTTAACATTTTTTTTTCTCCTTTGTTTCAGAGAAGATTTTAATTATCTGGATCACGCTGTCTTTCCATTGACACACATTTTCCAAACTGCTATGCTAACACTATGGACTAGCAAATGGATATTTTTGTAGTAGGCCTCGATGTCTCAACAGAGCATATTGAGGAACCTGCTATGCATTTGTTTATGCTCATGACAATTCTGTAATGCATAGGCATACAATAAACTAAAGGCTATTTCCGTATTTTAAGAGTTCCTATAGCGCTGCATGCAAAGCACCCAGATGGCCTCGGTATGTTTAATGTTTGGCAGACTTTTAAGAGGATACCCCCACAGAGTGGCTGTCATGTTGGTTAATGGGTAACGGATAGCTCGGGGTTGCCCCTGTGAACCTAAATGAGGCTTAGGCTGACTGTCTAGACAGGATGTTTGTCAGTATGACGTTCTCGTTGTCACCACTTCATTGTCTCGTCTGTTTGAAGCGGTGTGTTTTTTTTTATTTTTTTTTATTAATTTCGGTTCCACGCTACACTAGTTCCTGCTTCATTTGGTCTGTGTTTTGTTTGTAACTTGTAACTTTTCATATGCCATTCTCCTGCTGCCTTCCTCTCCGTTAGGGGTTACGTCTTAGATCTTATTAACAGCTGCACCTATGAAATGGCCCAGGTGCTTTCTAAAAAGGCTTTTATGGACAGTTTGTGGTTTTTTAAAATGGTGGTCTGCTGGTGTTAACACAGATGTTGTTGGCGGCAAATTAGGTTTGGAGGTGTGTACGCTAATTCTGACTTCTTTATTTTTAGATATCCTGCACGCTTTACTGTGTATGTTTGTTTTGTTGTCCAAAGTGTTAGTCGAGGAATAGCTAATTGGAAGGAAAGTCTGTTGCTTTGTTCTAAGACAACTATGCAGTTTTTTCATCTCAAAGCCACTTGTAGTAATGACAGATTAAATGCAGCGCGCAACGCCGGCTGCTGCTTGTTAATGTTAATGGGGTTTATTTATTATTGTGTTTTTCTTTAATTCAAAACACTTTTACAAAATACATAGTGGTTGTTACAGTGGTATTATTATATCCTTATGTTCTTTGATTAAGCTCTCTGTCTCTCTACTGCGCACACACACACACACACACACAGAAGGATATGAAGACTATATAGGAACAGTTTTACAATAATATTATGATACTAAATGGCTTCTCATTATTGACTGCATTTTATGAGCATACTCTTGGTGGTAATTGCTAATATTTATAGTATTGTTCAGGAAAAATGCCTGCTGTGACAAACAGAATGCAGGGCACTGCATGCTTTTGTGTTTTAGATGGGTGGTGCTTTAAGGAATATGCCGGGTAGACGGCAAACATGTTTTCAGGTTTACAGTGAGCGTTTAGAGGCAGATGGCTGCTTTTGTGCTTAATAAAGCCTCGATACTAAACAAATAAACAGTTTGGCAAAACAAAAACATTAATCTAGCCAAGCCATTGTTTAATGCATATTGGTTTTTGAGTCTTCACAACCAGACCTGATGTTGCCATGCAGATATGATCAGGTGCCTGACCCCACTGTACCATTGCCTATTAACGTTCTTAGGTTTCTCTTTGTCTTTCTCTGGAAACAAATATGTTCATGTTTTGTCCTTAGCCCAGTCATTTATGTATAGCCTGTCTGGGTCTTTCTGTCTTCTCCAGTTGGACATGGTGTATTTGTAGCCGGAACAGATTCATAACTGAACACCAGCCACAATACACCGCCGGTGGCCCAGGAAAGACAATATGCTCTTAGGGAGCAGAGACGAAACTGATCCAAAGATGTGGAAATATAGCCTCACTATTTTTGAATGACTTCTAATCTGCTCCGAAATGGTAAAAATTGAGAACCACTTTAGGCCACATGCCGAACTGTGAAAGATGTGCAACCTGGTCCCTGCAGTTTTAAAACTTTTATGCTATTACATGGCGATTGGTTGCGCAGAGAATTATCAAATAGAGTGTTTTTGGGGCAAACACGAGCCTGTGTCTCGGAGGAGGAGAGGAGAGGGGGAGAGAGACTGAAGAGCTCTGCCATATACTGTAGCTGCTGGAACCAATGCATTTGGTAGGTTGCATCCCCGCCAGGCTAAACACAGTCATGTTATCCTCTCACTCTTCCACCTTATTCTGGCTGCTCTCTGCATCCCACCTCCTCGCTCTAATTTCTAGTCTCACTTATTTCTCTCTCGAAGTAGGTGAATCTTTTGTGTCTGTGTATTTTTGTATCTTGGTTCTTTTTTACCCACCTTCTTGCTGCACGCCGCAATAGTCGGACATTGGCTATTCGGTTACAACCCCAATTGACTGCACTGTAAACCAATCTGGAGGTATACAATGAATACGCGCGTTTGTTTTCTCACACCTGCAAATGCAGAGCGTTTGCAATTTCGCACATATCGGGATTTGTTACCTGTGTCACAGCGGGGGGAAAATCGAGGCGTTTTGACACCGCGTAGTTCTGATTGAAGCCTAATTGGAGCTCGGCACCTTTCCAAATGTGCCACGGCCGTTCGCCAGACATGATCCCGTCTAAAACCCCTGGCCACATAAAATAGACAAATGATCCAGGGCACTGCTATTGCTGCACCTTCACAGCAAAGCTCATTGATACGCATCATAATACTACCAGCTCAGGGTTTCTGAAGCGTGTGTGTGTGTGTAAGTGTGTGTGGTTTTTTAACATTCACCCCCGCCTCACCTCCAACAACACTCTGAAACCGAGAGACAGACGATGAGATGGGACTTGCTCACAAAAGGCCTGTGAGCATGACATGTGTCTAGAGCGACGAGTGAAAAGAGCAGGCCGTAGTCAGGCCTGTTCCATTGTAGTGTGTGATAATTAGCCAGGTGTGTTAGCGCTGTTGTCCAAGTGAGTATCTAGGGAGCGTAATAGCTTAGAACACCACCATGTACAGAAGGTGTACTTTGGAACATGTCCAGTTACAATATGTGCATGTATATAAGAATAATTGTCTAGAAGTGTTTCTTTTACAATGATTCTGTATCTGATGTGCTGTACATGACATATTTCTTCTGTTAGACTAATGCTTCGGTATATTGTTCTTTTTTAATATGCTGTCTATTAATTGTGGGGTTTGTATTATTTAAAGAACAAACATTTGAATCCTCATTTCTACATCAAATGTACTCTTCAATATGTGTTCTGAGTTAGCCCAGTTGGAAGCAGTGTTGCAAAACTGTTGTTTTGGTTTGAAACTAGCCTATCTCTCCCACACCTGGGTGCTGGGTGGTCCAACCCAACTCTACCCGTCCCCCTTCCCCCTCCCCACAGTTGTTTGAAACGCCCAAACCGTAAGCTTTACATTTACACTAGTTTCTCTTAGCGAAGGTCCAGTCCAATGTTCTCACCCTGTCTCTCTCCCCCCTGTCAGACCGCGCCTACAGGCCCAGAGGAAGTTCGCCCAGTCTCAGCCCAACTCTCCAAGCACCACGCCCGTCAAAGTGGCCGACCCGGGCGCCGTCAGCGCCGCTGCCCTGCCCGCCGTGCCCTCCTCCTCGTCCTCGCTCTCCTCCTCCCTCTCGTCGCTGTCCTCGGCCTCGGCCACTCTCTCCTCCGCCTCCATCCAGGACCTGTCCCGACGCAAGCCCAAGACGGAGGACTTCCTCACCTTCCTCTGCCTGAGAGGTAGGACCACGCGCACGGCCGGGCTGTTAGCTTCTGGTTGCTGATCATATCGTCACGCTATGGGTGAAAGCCTCTCCACTCTGGCCAGTGATTGGTCCACCAGAGAAGACTGGATAGATTGTGAGCGCCCCTCATTGGCTTACATGCCGTCCAAACACTGTCGGGGGTTGAGGGGCTCACTCATTGTACCTGGTTTACTGATTAACTGATTAATTTGAGTCAGGTGTGTTGGAGCAGGGATACATCTAATACGTGCAGGGCGGCGGCCCTCTAGGACCAGGATTGGTGGCCGCTGTTCTAGATGGTGCAGTAGGATTTGCATCTGCTTGTATACATGGAGTAAACTGCTAATGAATCAATTTGGATGACTCTTTCCACAACAGTGATACAGTGATACCTGTTTGTTTGATGAAGCATCCATACGTGCACATTGTTAAAACCATTTCATTCTAACTAAGTAAGCTAAAGGAAGTATTTGACAGCATTTTCTCTGTGTTAATGTCTGCTATTTGTTTGTCCTGGCTTTTTTACCAGTCCTGCAATCTGTAAGACTCTAACGATAAGCCTATACGGACAGGCCTATGACTAAGGACAACGCTGTCAAATGTTGAGGGCTCACGAGCCGAGCGGGGGCCTTCTGAGTGCTGATACTCGTGGGGGAGGGTCTTTCACAGTCTGTTCTATAGTGAGGTCTTAACAGTCATCCTCAAGGATAACCACTTCCTTGTGCTCATTATTGTCAGAAACAATAATACCCAAGAGGGAACATTTCTCTCACACGCGCACACGCACATGCACACGCGCACACACACGGACTCAATTGGATCTCAGTGTACCTGCTAAAATAGTCCTGCATTTCATTAGCTGCATCTCTCCCAGCTCCTGCCTTCCAAACATTCTCTTTTTTAGCACCCTGTCCATCTTCCTCTGACCTAACGCAGTGCTTGTTTCACAAAACAACAAACGCGCACATGCGCACCTCACACACACACACACGCATTCTCAACGATTGTTCTTTTGTTAAACGAAATGTGAAGGGCCAAGCTTGTCTTGTCACCTGATCTAAAATTGGCCATGTTGGAAGAGAACACTCATCTGCACTTCCTATAAAGTAGGGTAAAGAAGATTTACAAGATTAATATGTAGGTCTTGGTCTACTGGGAGTGGCTCACTATACGTCACTATTCTGGTGAGAATAGTCCATTATAGACTTAACAGTATAATTTAACGGGGTACGTTCAAGATCACAATGCTCTTTGTAATTTGCATATAGGCCAGTATGTCACATACAGTAAGCAAATTATATAATAGCCCATATAAGATAATATGCGAAAATACTACTGTTATGTGTTGCACTCATTTTGTAAAGGTTTGTACACTGTGCTGCAAATACTAATTTAAAAGCTAGGTTGCTAAGATAACGATGGACCCTCTTTCCAGGGGGCTTTTTCCAGTCCGTCACTCCCTGCTTGCCTGCTATATTTATAGATCTACCCCTGCATCTGTCTGGACTACATGTTGTGCGGATGACATTTTCCAAAGCAGCCCGCCTTTGCTCCATTTTCCCTTTGGCCTCTCACATGACCTATATGCTAAGTCCCTTATAGGACAGGGACTTTGGAGAATGTCAGCAGAGCCTTTGAGGATATTTGCCGTGTGTACACATGCGTGCACCTAAACTAGGGGAAATCCAACGTGCGGTCCATCGCCGGACACAGCGTGCGAGGGCATCCATTTTGTCCCGTTTCATCATTTAATAGGAAGCCTAGCCTTTGATATCTTCTGAAAAGCCCATGCCCCTTTAAGATTCTGATATGGTCTCTATAGTTCTCTCGTTGCCACGTGCTTTAGGCTCATTCATGTCTGTTGCCAAGATACCTCTGTCAGGATCTAGAGCCTTTGTGTTTCTGATTTGGGACCTATTTGCATTTTTAAAATGGCCTTTCTAAAGCTGTTGCGCTGTGTCGGGTTAACACAGATTCATCAACACGCATCTCTAACCTGTGATGTCAAGAGTGTGGTTGTGGCAACACATGCAACATGTCCACATGATATTTCCGTATCTTATCTGACAAACATCCCACACAGAAGCCCTTTTTAACATCACAAGGAATTATTGGGATAAAAGAAATCCATCATTCCAAATATACGTTGCAAAAGTTGTTTATTCAATCTCTTATTCTTTAGGGATTATTTTCCCCCCGTGGGAGCAACGGATTGTTGTTAGAGGGGGGGGGGGGAGTAATTTGTAATTCCTGAAGGGCGTGTTGGAGGAGGAATTATTCTGATGCAACACGGCAGCAATGAGACGACCCAAAAAGTGAACAGGACTGCTAGTTGCAGGTGTGTGTGTGTGTGTGTGTGTGTGTGTGAGAACACCTTGCATCCCACACTCGTCTGTAAATCCCGTAGCCTTTATTTACCTCTTTCTCTCTCTCTGCTGTGTCTCTTTGACTGCCTGTCTTTGTGTGTGTGTGTCTCTCTCTCTCTCTCTCTCTCTCTCTCTCTCTCTCTCTCCACTGTCAAACACAGGCTCAGGCTCTTGATCCTCGGCGGTGTTGTCAGGAGGGTGTTTATGTGTGGTTTGTGCCTGTTTATGTCCACAGAGAGAGCCGGTTGGGCGGCAGCCAGGCTGTCTGCTGCTGTGGAGGCAGCAGGGCAGTGTGGGCGCCGCTGCTGCACGAACACAAGGGGGAGAGAAACGTATCTTAAAGCCGCATTAACTTAACTGAGGACGCTATTATGGGATTACGCGCCGGCCGCGGTCAGCGGAGGGCTCCATTGTCTACTGCTGCTTTTTCACTGTGCTCGCTGACAGCAGCCCGCTCAGACGCCAGGTCACATAAGAACACGTTGGGTTGTGAATGAGTAACCCTTCACATAGTTATCAGCGTTATGTAATGCGTGTTACGTTTGTAGGTCTGTGTGTGTGGTGTACATGCACATGGGTTTCTGATGGTTACCTACATTGACCCCTGTCTTACTTTCAAGGTGGGGGTGTGGGGAGGGGGTCTCTGTCTTTGGTTACCGCTAGCGACACAGCCTGCCTAGCGTGGTTGTATACATTCGTGGCGTGTGATGAAAGCAGCAGGACAGTTTGTACACAGAGCCATGACAGGTGCTGAAGGACGTGGAACAATGCTACATTCCCCAGAACGTGAGATGCCATTGGGTTAATATGCCCGCTGACATCAGGTAATGTCAATTGGGGACCAGTCCTTAATTTCTTCTCTCAATAGCTCCACCGCTCTTAGCCAGCCCCCTCCCCAAACTCTCCTTTAAGGCAACGTTGACATAAAGCGTTAACGCTCTGTGCGTTCCCTCTCGTCCCCTGAGCGTCTGAATTCTCCTGACTGAATATATAAATTGTCCTCATTGTTTCTGTTCCAGTTAAGGGGACAAAGGAGGGGTCCAGTAAAAGAATGGAGAGTTTGTAATTATGTCCCCCCCCCCCTTTCCCCAACCCACCCACCCAAGAGCCCCGTTAAAAATGACAACCCTAATAGACTCTTTCAGACCTAATTATGATTTGTCTGTGGTTGGAATGAGGCAGATGAAAAGCCGGTGTAATTGGGGAGGATGGGTGGGGCCCGGGGGGGGGGGGGGGGGGTCGAGCCGAGATCTCGGAGAAGGCCTGGGTGATGATTGACTGGATCGTTTTAAACTGTAGGTACTCTCTAAGCAAGAGAGCTTTATTTCTACAGTATAGTGCATTTCATTTACAAACAAGATGGCAAATAATTGACGAAGAACGTTGAATGTTGTTTCCATTGGCGTGGAGAGAACACTCAGTCGAGCCTGTCTGTTTGTCCGTCTGTCGTTTCTTTTGGTCTCTCCCCCCATCTCCTAATCGGGTTTATTTTCAGGAGCTCTAGACTAGATTAAAGCAAAACCGTCTTGGTTGCATCTCTGCTTTTCAGATGTCTGGCTCTCCTCTTGCTGCAAGTCTGTTTCGTTTCCCCGCTCCATTTGTACGTGTCACTCAGCTATGAGGAAAAGGTAACAAGCGGGAGGGGGAAATAACGTATGGAATGACTGTCAAGAGTACTTGTGCCCTCTGTTTTGTGTCTGTTGCTTTTAAATCGCCTCCATTTGCTTGATTTCCCTCCAAAGTTCCTGTCGTCTCCATCATGCCCGTGGGCTCCCTCCAGGTCTGTTGTCCATTAACTTGCTGACCCTTCCTCAGGGAGTTATATTTCAGCCATTTAGGTAATGAAACAAGTCATTAGATGTTGATTGAGCCTCTGTGTGTGTGTGTGTGTGTGTGTGTGTGTGTGTGTGTGTGTGTTGCCCTGTTTGTTTGGCCTGAGAGGGCGACGTTTACTCTAGGGCCAAAGACGAATGAGGTGTGTGTGTGTGTGTGTGTGTGTGTGTGTGTGTGTGTGTGTGCTTTGCTTTCAAGTCTGTGTGTTGGTGTGTGTGTCTGGTACAGTCACCCAAATGTAGGCATACCGCTGGTTAAATAGTTTGAAATTGCACTCTGCTACTAAAAGGGTCTATTGTTCCTATTTTGCCACTTAAGATAGTGTGGGGTGAAAATCAGTAAACACAACCCTGAAGCTGTGTGTCGAGGGTTTCTTACTTTTAGCCTGGTGCTGCGTGAGAATGTAGGAAACCGTTTGCACCGTTTAACAAAAGCTGTATTTCAGCCACACCACCCGTGTTGGGAAATCAAGTCTTTGGGTTAGCTTATCCATGATTTCTGTTCTGTTTAACTAAGTCATATTTCTAATGTAGTTGCCAGGGCAGTATTCGTTGTGAGGCGTCCCTCCATTCAACACATGAGAGCAGTTAAGCTTTGCACAGTGTCAACACTGTTTTCAGCAGGGAAGAACATAAGTCTCTCTCTCTCTCTCTCTCTCTCTCTCTCTCTCTCTCTCTCTCTGTGTTGCAAAGCTAGGTTTCATTGTGCTGTGTGTGTGTGCGCATGTCACTGCATTACATAGCCACGGTATCTGGATCTAATTGATGGCACGAGGCTGTTGGTAACCCTAGCTGATGACTGGCTGTTGTTCAGGCCAGAGCAGATTCAGAATAGTGCCACTTTATTCTCAGGGATGAGCTCGTGAATAAATGTGTGGTGATCCTCTCAAAGACCCTGTGACCAAGTAGAGATTCTTACCAGCATCAGTGCAGGCAAGCTGTAGATTAAGTCCATATTCCAAATGCGGAATGATATAAGATATACATGACTGTGCTAGTTCTCTCTATAACCCAATTAGTTAGGTTAAATCTATTTAACCACATATTTTAACCAATTACTAATCTTTTATCAGGTACTAGAGGCAAAAGCATACTGTTCTATAATTAGAATCTGTTTTTACTTAGTGGCTTACTTAGTGGTGTTGTAAGCAATTATATTTTGCTAGCTTGTCTGTTCTGTGTGCACTGTAAAATGGTCAGTTGTCCCTACAGTCAATGGGAACACAAAGTGATGCAGACCGCACACAACGCTATTGTAGCCTTGGTAATACATGTTCAATACGTTTTTTTTTATCAAGCTCAAATATCAATTATCTTTCTCCAGCATAGGTTACTCCATCTTTAAGGTCAGTGATGTGTAAACCCTGTGATGACTAGCAGGCCAGTATGTCTTTGCGACAGGCCTTTTGGGAAATGTAGTTTTACTCAGGGAGAAGGCAAGTGAAGGCAAGTCAACCTCCCACTACTGTTAACAAATGTTTCCAACACAAACAGACACACACTCACTCAATATTCACATACTAGATATGAGAAAAACTGGACACACACGCGCACAAATCATACGCTGCGGACACAATCATGCTCGTAGCTGTGTGGCGAGCCATGCTGTCAGAGCAGCTGTGTGTGTGTGTGTGTAAGCCGTTCTTTGTGCTCAGACGGTCACGTGCGGCCTCCCACGAGGAAGAGGCCCGCAGACGGGAAGTAACAGATCCAACCCTGACACGCACATGCACCACAGCCTTGAGTCAACCCGTTCAGCTTGAGCACGATAACTGGTTTGGCTCGTTTCTATTCCCTTTCACAGGTCACTGTTTGAGACACAGAATGGCAAAGTGTGCACCAGTTGCCCCAATAAAACTCTCTTGCCTCAACGCCAGCATACAGAGAGTGGCTGTATAGTACAGAATGGCTGGAGCAGCTGTTTACGCACTGATTTACGAGGACGGCATTATGGGATATAATAACAGGGCTCTGGGTTTTTACGACACTTTGAGTGCGTGTTGTGTGTGCGTGCACGCGTGCGTGCACGTGCACACGCATCGAGTTAACTGAAGTAACATGATAAGGCCGTCCACTTCCTGGCATGGTTTACAGGCTCTCAGCAGATGAAAGTAGATTGCACTGAGATGGCACACTAAGTGAAGCAAGGCGGGTTGTTTCTTCAGTGGGGGGAGCGGTTTACTGTGCAACACAGTAATCACGAGTAAACCGTACGGGTGTCTGTGTTCACAAACACCTGTCAATCCATGCTCTCTGTGGACGGACGGACAGACAGACAGACAGATTGTGTACTTGGATGTCAGGACTCTCCATTTGTCTTACTGTCCTACACCGTCATATACATGCATGCTGTGGTGGTTCTGTATGTGTGTTGCATAAGCGGCAGCCCTAATGCTAATGAGCGTGCGTCTCCCACCTCCTGCAGGTTCCTCGGCCCTGCCCAGCAACATGGCTTACTTCGGCAGCTCTCAGGAGGAGGACGAGGAGGAGGATGAAGAGGAGGAGGTGAAAGGAGGAGCTGCATCTCACTTTCACGCTGCTGGCGGAAGCAGCCAGGCCTCCTCCTCCTGCCACTCCACGCCTCGTAAGGGCAAGCCCCCCGCCCGGCAGCACCTCAACGGGCACGGTAAGTCTTGCTGTTTCCCAGCAACTGCCGAAAAACAAACATTGAACTCATTTACTGCACGGTTACACATTTACTGCACGGTTACCAGGAGCGGCCGGTACATTATGGGCGCGCGGGCGCCGCCCCCCTATGAATATCTGGCGAAGGAAGTCTACCTAAACATAGGCTACATTATTTTATTAGATAGTGAAAAATAATTATGACATAA
>JAODUK010018600.1:6035-16813 GCA_027564635.1 Typhlichthys eigenmanni
CGTCGGCTAACCCGGCCCCCCCCCCCCCCCAATGCCTGCAGGTGCTCTGAAGCCAAGAATGAGTGCCGTAGGGGAGAGCCCCCTGGACCCCCCCCCTCCAGAGGCACGCAAGAGGAAGTGCTCCCCATGTGACACCTCAGGACAAAGGTGGGGAGACACTCGCAGAGAGGGAGAGAGGGAGGGGGAGAGAGAGGGTATCTAGTCGAGGCCTCCTGGTGGCCACTTGCGCTACTGCGGCTGGTACGCCGAAACAGACCAGCCAGCAGTTTCCATGGCAACCTCACATAGTCACTGACCTATGCAAAGGCGGTCTCTCTCTCTCTCTCTCTCTCTGTCGCGCTCTCTCCTCTCCCCCCCTCCTCTTCTCCTTCTGGCCAAGCCCCCCCTATCTGCAGCAAGTCCCCCTACTGGATGGATGAAGAACTACAACAATATTACCAGTTCTCATCATCTCAGGCCACTCCTCTGTAACTCAGAGCCTGTCCATACAAACACACACACACACACACCAATGTTAAAGTCTGACGCACTCAAGCCCCTCTCCCACCAACCGAGTGACAGAGTAGTGCCTTCCAAGACACTAGGGGGCGCACAGCCGTATGGGAACCGCATTGGCTGCTGGAATGTGGAGTGTATGTACTCTGTAATCTGCTCTAAATCACTTTATGTGTGGGTGTCCATGTGTGTGTGTATGTCTGTGCGTGTCCGTGCGTGTCTGTGTGTGTGCGTGTGGGTGTGTCTGTGTGTGGGTGTGTCTGTGTGTGCGTGTGTATGTGTCCGTGCGTGTCTGTGTGGGTGCGTGTGGGTGTGTCTGTGTGTGGGTGTGTCTGTGTGTGGGTGTGTGTGTGGGTGTGTCTGTGTGTGTGGGTGTGGGTGTGTCTGTGTGTGGGTGTGTCTGTGTGTGTGCGTGTGTGTGTGTGTGGGTGTGTGTGTGGGTGTGTGTGTGTGTGTGCGTGTGTGGGTGTGTGTGTGTGCGTGTGTGTGTGTGTGCGTGTGTGTGTGTGCGCAGTGTGGAGAAGCGCTTGCGGGAGCTGGAGTGCCGCTACATGGAGGAGCTGGTGGAGCTGCTGTCCAGAAACATGGCCGCCATCTCCAGCCTCACCAAGCCTGACAAGTGTCTCAAGCTCAAGAGCACCATCGCCCAGATCCAGCAGATCACCAGACGAGAGCAGGGTGAGGACACGCCCCCCTGCCTCCCTGCCTGTCTGTCTGCCTGTCTGCCCGTCTGCCTGCCTGTGTCTGTCTGTCTGCCTGCCTGCCTGCCTGCCTGCCTGCCTGCCTGCCTGCCTGCCTGTGTCTGTCTGTCTGCCTGCCTGCTTGCCTGTCTGCCTGATAACTGTTGTCTGGTGGAGAACAGGCAGCACTATAACTGTTGTGTCCTGGCAGAGAGGGCTGCGCTGCTTTGTGGAGACGAGGTCCAGAAGAGTGACATCTCCTCCAGTAACCAGGGGCTGTTGGAGAAAGAAGCCCTGGGACCTGTGCTGCTAGAGGTTTGTCACGTACACACGCACTCTTGGAATGTCCTAACCGGACGCAAGCGATGCAAACTTTTGTTGGACAGCCTATTTCTGTTTGTCTCCTGTAGCGTGCGTTGAAACCATAGAATTTTCTAATTAACAGCTGAAACTGACGAGGGACTACTCATTCAGTTACCTTAATAGCATGACTCAGCAGAGCACATAAGATACTAGGTAGCCTACATGGTTTGCTTACATGTAACGGATTCAGTTCGGACAGCGCGTCTGATGCAACGCTATAGTCACGCTTGCTTGCGTCGCATGCAGTTAAAGGCAGGGTCAGTCATTCTTGCTAACTTTTGAGCTCAAATCAAAACCGTATCGCTCTGCGGCCCTCCGCAGCAGCGCCTCACACGTCGAAATGCATTGTGAAGCAAAGCGTAGGGCTACGGCTTCGTTGATAGAAGCTGTGTTCGTTTCTTTGTTTATGTTGCTATTTACGGAGCCAGGGCTGTGTAGAAGTATCGGGTTATTTTTTCAGCACGCACAATGACTGGTAAGATGTGCAAGAGGTATTTGTTGAATTTGACAAATGTGTATTAGTTTACAATTATCTTGGAATAGCTGACTGTACCTTTTTAAGACAATGTGTTCTTAACCCTCGCGCTGTGCTAAGGCATTTCAGCAGACTAGCAGCAGAGGGAGCAAACCGCGGAATGTCATATGTCCGTGTTGTGGTTGCTGCCCTCTACTGGCAAGTGCACCGGGTCATTTTGACGCATAGTACAGCGGGAGGGTTAAATGAATTAGGAATAATGACAATCGCTTTTGAATTGAGGGTTCCGGACTGATTCTTGTGGAGAAATTAAATTTAATCTTGCCAAATATACATGACCTACCTCTTCCTCCTGTTTCAGATATTGGGGTAGGAGCTAAGGTAAACGTATTTGAAGATCTTAAAACGTAGACTGATATTTTGCTGAACAAAGACTGAGTGAGATGAACTATCTGTATTTTCTATGTTGTTTTCTATACTTATTTTTATATATTGTTTTCTATTATGAGAATCCCGAGGTGTTCCCAGGCCAGTGTGCATGGGAACACCTATCAGTTAGAGCTGGTTAATGTGGCTCGGGAAAGGGACGTTTGGGGTCCTCTACTTAAGCTGCTGCCTCTGCGACACGACCACGGATAAGTGGTTGAAGATGGATGAAGGGATGTTTTCTTTAATTATCTATATTGTGTTATGTACAGCTTTCTTTGCTTATTGTTTGTTTTCTATACTTGTTTTATGTATGGCTGTCTCTCTCTCTCTCTCTCTCTCTCTCTCTCTCTCTCTCTCTCTCTCTCTCTCTCTCTCCCATTCCCTCTCTGTCGCTTTTCCAGGCCCTGGACGGGTTTTTCTTCGTGGTGAACCGGGAAGGCCGCATCGTGTTCGTGTCGGACAACGTGACCGGCTACCTTGGTTACCAGCAGGAGGAGCTGATGAGCTCCAGCGTCTACAGCATCCTCCACGTGGGAGACCACAATGAGTTTGTGTGCAACCTGCTACCTCGTAGCCTGGGTGAGTAAAGTGTTTGTGTGTGGGAGAGGGGGGGTTCTCTTCTGCTTCTATTGCGTCTATCCATCGATCTGAGGGCCGATCTACCCGTCTATCTGAGGGCCGGTCTATCCATCGATCTGACGACCGGTCTACCCGTCTATCTGACGGCCGGTCTACCCGTCTATCTGAGGGCCGGTCTATCCATCGATCTGACGACCGGTCTACGTCTATCTGACAACCTGTCTGTCTGCTTACCTTCTGTGTGTTTGTCTATCTTTCTGTGTCTCTGTCTGTCTGTCCAACTTCTGTCTGTCTCTGTCTGTCTCTCCATCTGTCTCACTCTCCGCGTGTCTCACTCTCCATCTTCTCATCTGTCTGTCCAGTGAATGGCTCGCCGTGGCCCCCGGAGGCGGGTCGCCGCGGCAACAACAACAACACCACCACCAGCAGCGGCAGCAGCAGCCGGTCGTTCAGCTGCCGCATGTTGAGGCGGCCGCCGGACCAGCTGAACCGTGAGAACCAGGATGCCCGTCAGCAGTACGAGACCATGCAGTGCCACACGCTGGCCACCAGGGGGCAGCAGTACCAGACCATGCAGTGTCACACGCTGGCCCAGCAGGGGGCAGAAGGTACACACTAGTGCCCAGCCCCCACACGTACCTCGGGCAGTTATTAGGAAGACTGAAATGAATGGTGAGAGAGCAGTTACTAAGCAGATGTTTGGCTCTTTTTAGAAGTCTTCCATAGAGCTCCATTCAAAATTATACAAGTGGCACGTCTCCTTGTTTAATGTCTCTGCTAATATGCAGTAATACACTGCCTGTAGTACACACCTGCTCCAGCAGGGGGCAGAAGGTACACACTAAAATGTGTTTTAATCTGTTTTTATCCAGTTTCTCTTAATTTCTTGAATTTGCGTGTGTGCGTGTGTGCGTGTGTGTGTGTGTGTAGACCTACAGAGCTGCCTGATCTGCGTGGCATGTCGAGTGCCCCGGCCACAAAACACAGAGTCCTTCATCACCAAGCAAGACCCCACAGGTATAGCACACACACACACACACACCCACCCCTAGGTCAGACAAACACCTGACCCCTCTCTTGGTGTGTGTATGTGTGTGTCCCAGGGAAGATCATCTCCATAGAGACCGGTGCGCTACGCGCGGCAGGCCGTTCTGGCTGGGAGGACCTTGTCCGTAAGTGCATATACGCCTTCTTCCAGCCGCAGGGCAGGGAGCCGTCGCACGCCAAGCGCCTGCTGCACGAGGGTGAGGCCCTTAGGTACCCTTAGCTAGCCTCTTAGCTAGCCCTTAGTTAGCACCTTAGCTAGTCTATAGTTAGCCCGTTAGATAGCCCTTAGGTAACCGTAGTTAGCCCCTTAGTTACCCCTTTAGGTAGCACTCTAGCTAGTCTCTTAGATATCCCTTAGATATACCTCAGGTAGCCTCCTTTAGCTAGCCCCCGTTAGATTTTGTCTTGGCTTGTCTCTTAGCTAGTTTCTTAGCTAGCCCTCAGCTAGCTGTTTAGCTATCTTAGTTAAGTATCCATTTTGCTAGCTCTGTAGGTAGCCCTTGACTATCCCTTTCTCCATTCTGTGTGTAATGTCCACATGTGCCCCTTCCTCCCCCAGTGATGTCCCGAGGTACTGCTATTAGTCCACTGTACCAGTTCACGCTCAGCGATGGGACGTCGCTTAGCGCTCAGACCCGCTGCAGATTCTGCTGCCCCTCCACCCCAGACATACAGCCCGTCATCATGGGCATCCACACTATCGACAGGTAACGCTCACACACACCTTCCACCAGAACTGACACAGATTCATGTATGGAAAGTTGACTAACCTGGTTCACCATGTGATTAGCTAGTTATCTAATAACACGCTTGGATAGCTTGCTAGCTAATAGAATGGTTGGCTAGCTAGCTAACGATTGTTGCGCCACAGTTGACTGACTGTTTATTCCCTTCTGTCTCCAGGGAACACAACACTGCTAGCTCTCAGGAAAACACTAACCCCAGCCTCCTGGCGGCCCCGCCCCCTTGCCTCGTCCCCGCCCCCACCCCCCAGACCAACGGCTCCTCCCATGGCCCTTCCGCTCCCGCGGGCCTCCTGACGCCCACCAGCCGGACGTGTTCCCAAGGCAATAGCGGGCAACCCCCCCGCGTCCCCGCGGTCGCGCTCCCTACCTCCGTCGCGTCGCTACGCCCGCGGCCCCCCCTCGCCAGCGGCAACCCTTTCTCCCCCCCGACGGGACTTGGGGGAGGAGGGGGCGGCACTCCCCCCGGGAGGCAGGCCGCTGCGTCGCCCAGATCCCGCCCCCTACCACCCGCCAAGCCCCCTGAGGAGGGCATGACGGGGGGCGGGGGAAACCTGGTCAGAGCCCCCCTGCCTCCCGCCTCCCCCCACACGGGCAACCGTCTCAACCTGCTCCTGGAAACCAGGGAGCCCCACTCCGCCGCCAACCGCAACACCTCGTCTCCCCCTCACCCCCATACGCACCCCACTGCGCACCCCCCCACCCAGTACCCCGCCTCCCACAGCACCATGACGGAGCGCCACAAGATCCTCCACCGGCTGCTCCAGGACACCAGCCCAGGGGCGGGGGAGGACGGGGGGGAGCGGGCGGGGGAGGAGGGGGTGATGGAGAAGGAGGAGGAGGAGGAGGACTTGAAGAAAGAGCAGCCGCCCGGCGCCAAGGAGCCCCAGGACCACCAGCTGCTGCGCTTCCTGCTGGACACAGACGAGAAGGTGAGGTAACTGCTTCTACAGCGCCCCCCGCTGGGGCCATGAGTCATAACAGCTGGTGTTAACTACAGCGCCCCCTGAGTCAACACCATACACATACCACACTTTTTGTTTGTAATATTTTTTCTTATTATTTTTATTTTATTTCGACCATTTTATAAGCACCTAGGTTTATAAAAAGTTTAGTATTTTTACACATGCATTAAAGCTCTGCGGCTTTGTGAGCTCTTTTGTCAATTCGTCTTTACGTTGTTAAAAGCGCACTGCTTAAGCCTTGCCACCAGTGGGCGCTGTTTTAAACCTCCCTTCCTCCCTTTGCTGCAGGACCTGGGGGACTTGCCACCTCCGTCGGTCCTCAGCCTGCAGACCATTCGAAGGAAGGTGGCACGGAGGGCAACTAGCGAGGGAGACTCAATGCCCGCTCCCAGCCCTAGCCCCGCCCCCAGCCCTAGCACCGCCCCAAGCCCCGCCCCCCTTGGGGAGAAGCGCAGAACCAGCCTCAAGGACAGTAGAGAGCCCTCGGTATGGACGCCATTTTGGTTTGGCCTGCAACACACACACACCCACACACACACAGGCACGTGCGTCCGTCTAGCTACGGGTATGGGTCACGTGACCATCAGTGGTCTGATCTTAGCGCTGTCTGTTAGTGTCACTCGGCAACCAGCTAGTCAATTGTCTTCAGACATGAATATGCTTCATTATGTTTCTCGTTAACTAACTCATGGTCCCTCATGCTCACTCATATGTTAGTTTGTTTTCTTATGCTAACTTGTATGCTAACTCATGTTTCTTTATGCTATTTAATGCTAACTCATGTTTCTTTATGCTATTTAATGCTAACTCATGTTTCCTCATGCTAACTTGTATGCTAACTCATGATTCTTTATGCTATGTAATGCTAACTCATGTTTCCTCATGCTAACTAATGTTTCTGCATGCTAACTTGTATGCTAACTTGTATGCTAACTCATATTTCTTTATGCTATTTATTGCTAACTCATGTTTCCTCATGCTAACTTGTATGCTAACTCATGTTTGCTGCACAGGTACATAGCGTCTCTGGTGCCGGGAATTCCCTCAGCCAGACCCCCCCCACCAGCGTCCGGGGCAAGCAGGCCCACGAGGAGCCCCCCCACACCCCCGGCTCCGCCAGACCCCGGCTCCAGTCCCCGGGCTCCCAGGTCCTCCTGCAGTCTCCGCTGCAGCCCCTCCAATCTCCCTCCCCCCAGCTCCACTCGCCCTCCCCCCAACTCCACTCTCCCTCCCCCCATCTCCACCCCCCCTCCCCACAGCTCAAGCTGCAGTTGCCTGTCGACCTTGCTGCCACGGTCCATGGAGCGGTGGGGAGGAGAGATATCCCCAGCGTACCCATTAGAGGTACTGCTTCATCTTTTTGGGGGGGGCAGCGGGTGATTCACAGCTTAGGGTTGCCATGGATGTGGAATCCCAGTTCTGACAAAGTATGGACGGAGTGGGTTTGTTTGTGCGTATGCTGTGTGCGCATTAATTTGTGTGTGTTTGCGACATGTGTGTTTGCGTGCATGTATGTGTGCACACACACGTGTGTGTACGTGTGTGTGTGTGCGTGTGTATCAGGGCCCGGCGATGGCGTTCCACTGTCGGGCTGCAGCCTCCAGAGCCAGTCGCCCTTCGACTTCTGCAGCCCCTCCACTCCAGGCCAGACACCAGGAGACCACCTCCAGGCACTCAAGGTCGGCGGCAGTCCCTTCCCAGAGGACATCCTCAGCCCCTTGGCCTCCAGCACCGGTACTGACGCCCTGCATCAGACCATGCCATGATCTCGTACGCTGCTAAATGCACCACTGAGTTCAGCTATAGTCCTTTTTATAGGCACGTCTGGCCGCTAGGCAGCCATCCTTCTTGCAGCCATCTTGCTACATACATCGGTAGTGGTGGTGACTGGGTGTTTTGTGCTAGGCTAGGCTAGCATTTGTCAGTATTGACTCTGGTGTTTGTGCTAGGCTAGGCTAGCATTCATCAGTAGTGACTGGGGTGTTTGTGCTGGGCTATGCTAGGCTAGGCTAGGCTATGCTAGGCTAGGCTAGCATTACTCAGTAGTGACTGGGGTGTTTGTGCTGGGCTATGCTAGGCTATGCTAGGCTAGGCTAGCATTAATCAGAAGTGGCTGGGTGTTTGTGCTGTGCTGTGCTGGGCTATGCTAGGCTATGCTCGGCTAGGCTAGCATTAATCAGTAGTGACTGGGGTATTTGTGCTGCAGGCGTAGCGAAGCTGGAGGGGGCAGACGTCCAGTTCCAGCCCCTGACCATGTCTGACGCCCTGGGCTTCGGGAGCCTGGAAGCGCCGCTGCTCCAAGCTCCGCTGGCATCGCCACAAGAGTGAGTATCTCCACGCCACACCGCTCTGCTTGTAACTAACACACACATTCATCCTGAGCTCTGGGGCTTCCCGTGTGTTGTCTGACGGCCATGGTACACTTGGACGCTGTGTGTTGTCTGACGGCCATGGTACACGTTGACGCCGTGTGTTGTTTGTGACGGCCATGGTACACGTTGACGCTGTGTGTTGTCAATGTAATGTCCTATATAATACAATTAAAATTGTGCTTAGAGATAATTTTTTCACCGACATTTTTGACAGGGTAACATTGGTCCGCCTTTGTCTGATGTGTGCGCGCGCCCGTGTGAGCGTGCGTGCGTGCGTGTGTGTGTGCGTGCGCAGACAGAGGATGTAGCAGACCCCTGCCATCATGTCACAACGTGTGTGTGTGTGTGTGTGTGTGCAGGCAGTGCGTGCCCTGCCCCCTGGAGGACATGCTGTGCCCCCCCACCACCCTCGAGGGCCGCAGCGACGAGAAGGCCCTCCTGGAGCAGCTGGTGTCGTTCCTCAGCGGCACGGACGAGAGCGAGCTGGTCGAGTTGGACAAGGCCCTGGGCATCGACCAGCTGGTGCAGGTGTGTGTGTGTGTGTGTGTGTGTTGACATAGCCATTACAGACATGTCCTTCCAATGGAACAGTGCCTATGCACAGACAGAAGTGGTTCTAGAGCCACGCTGGTTCTACCATCATCTGTGCTGCTGAAACAACAAGCTAAAGCGGTAAAACACAAATGATGGCTTTGCTATTGTTAGCCATGTGAGCGTTGTTCAGCCCACGGCCTATATGGACACCTCCTCCCTGTTATAACCTGCTGTTCAGCCCACGGCCGTTCGGGTTGAACTTATAACAAACGTTCCACATGGGACAGTCTGGTCTAATAACTGTTAATAACAGCTAGTCAGTCAGCTGACTAACACCTTCCCCTCCATCTTTTTTCTCCACAGGGCGGCGTCTTTGAGCCCCTCCCCCAACGGTTACTCCAGCCTGCTGCTAACCCCCCTCTCCCCATGGACCTCAAGCCCTCCCCCACCTACCCCCAGTTTACCCCCCCGCCCCCCCAAGCCCCGTTCCCCCCCGACATGGCCCTGGCGGGGGCGCCCCAGGGTGGGCTGGGGGTGTTCGGGGCCCCGCGGGGCTCCTTCCCGGGCGGGGGGGCCGTGGGGATGCACCCCGGCATGGTCCGGCCTCAGGGGGGCGCCCCCCAGCTACGCCTGGCCCCCAACCAGCTGAGGCTGCAGCTGCAGCAGAGGCTGCAGGGTCCCCAGCAGGTGAGGGGGAGGGGAAGGCATGCTGGCGCCACCTGGTGGTGGCAGGACGCCACCAGGTGGCCTTTAGCTTTAAAGGTGGAGTCAGTGATGCTGGAGAAAGTGTGTTGATATTTGAACTGAACTGGATCAAAACAAACACGTGTCTCCCGTTGCTACATACACATCTCCCCAGGTGTGTATGTAGCAACGATTATTGATGCGGGCCGCGAGAAGAGTGTTTCCATTTAATTGCTGACTCCACCTTTAACTACACACACATTCTGTATAGAATAACAGCTCACTTGTGTGTGTGTGTGTGTGTGTGTGTGCGCGCGCGCGTGCGATTCAGCTCCAGAACCGTCTGGTGGCCATGAACCAGTTCCCAGGGGACCCCCAGCACGTTTCCATGGTGATACGCCCGAGTGTGCCGCAGCCTCAGATGCCCTCTCAGGTGAGTGGCGGCTCGGCCACCTGCCTGCCGTATGCCCCGCCCCTCTTCTCCTTAATTTGAATAATAATGAACAGCAAAGAACAAATGCCTAAGTACGGGTTCAGGCACCGTTTAGGAACCGGAACAGTTTTAAAAGTATCGATTTGGCACCAGAATCGTAAAATACCCAAACGATACCCAACCCTACTGTTGACTAATGTACTGATTGTAAGTCTCTTTGGATAAAAGTGTCCTTAGATAGGTTATAGAATGCCTGAATCCACACTGAAGTCAAATACATGTTTTAGGACTATTACGATGTTAGGCTCTAGCCTATAGGCCGACTCCTCTGTTATGACCCAGGGAGATGCCATCTATTAAATAAAATATAATAATAATAATAATATTAGGCCTGTTATTAATGTGTTAGGCTGTATAATACACCTGTGCTGCCCTCTGTAATGCCCACAGCCCCCGCTGAACGCCCAGATGTTGGCTCAGCGCCAGAGGGAACTCTACAGCCAGCAGCATCGCCAGAGGCAGCAGTTGCTACAGCAACAGCAGCGCGTGCTGCTGGTGCGGCAGGGCCCCGCGGCTGGGCCAATAGGAGCCATCCGTCTCCCCAGGGGCCCCACCCCCATCGTTGGCCCCGCCCCCATCGCTCCCATAGGCCCCGTCGGCCAGTCGCAGCAGTTTGGCTTCCCCGCCGGCTACGCCCCCGCCATGGGCCCCAGCGGGCCCCCCACCTCTCCTGGACACTTCAGCCCGCCCTTGTTGGGGGGGCTCCCGGCCGCCAAGCTTTTGGTGGGGGGTGGGGGGGCACAGGGCCAGTTTGGCGGGACGGTCAGCACCTCGCCGCTGCAGCAGGGAATGTTTTTGCCGTTCGGGGCGTCTGGTGAGTCCACGGGGTTATTATGGTCTGTGTGTACGTATGGGATAGACCTACCCTGCGTGGAGGGGGTTATTATGGTCTGTCTATATGTATGGGATAGACCTGTCC
>JAODUK010018610.1:0-26336 GCA_027564635.1 Typhlichthys eigenmanni
GAGAGAGAGAGAGAGAGAGAGAGAAGGGGGAGGGGGAATGAGAAAAAGACGTGCAAGAAGACGTCTTTCGTATCTGAGAGCAATTCCAGAAGTAGGCCTAATGGCATTGATTATTGGATCAGATACATGGTGATGATGACACTGCTGGCGTTGATTTCCTCCTTGAAATGGTCGAACACAGCACCTATACCTCCGGAATAGCCTATATTCTCGAAATGAAGCACCCACCTCGATGTCACCCCTTTTACCTCAGTCATCTACCTACACTGATCTACGGTATTTATCCATCTCACTGAATCCTGGTAGCTGGGGCAAAGCAAGAATATGCCATTGAGCTGCCTTATTGAGGATCGGCCGCTGTCCGAGGTGCTGATCTGTCTGCTGACGTATAGACGCAGCCGCCACGTGCAGGCGGCGCCCGGGAAATTTGTTTGACTCGTTTTATAGCCTAGTCCTAGACAACAGCCTAAATATCAATGTGTGATGAGAGCTTTTGAAATAAACACCTAAAGCAATATAGGCTAATTAATATAATCATATCACGTGGCTTGCTTGTCCTTCTCATCTGTGCTCACCCTGCGTTTAGGGCTTACTATGGAGATCGTCACTCAAAGCGCCTCGCCGTAATTGTGTCTTTAGGCCCGGGCTATTCAACTCCCTGCATGTTTAAGATCTCTCCCTGCTCCAGCACACCTGATTCAAATGAACGGGTCTTTATCAGGCTTCTAACAACTTTGAATCAGGTGTGTTGAATTGAGTTGAATAGCCCTGCTTTAGACCAGTGTTTCCCAACCCTTGAACCATCATGAATAAATAGGCTTTTATGAAATAATGCATTGGGCTGCAGTACCAGCATTGGCCACCATACCATGCAAGAAACCACACCTTCCACTGAGCCCTGGGGAGTGGCTGAGCCTGTTAATTATAATTTAATGCTATAATGTCATCTGTAGTTGATTAAGCTTTTACTTGCTAACAATAATTACAATAAATAACAGGAGACTACTGTCTTGTAGCCTACTGCCAAAAAACGTTTTTTCCAGCCAGTGGTTTAGATAAGTACTCTAGTAGGTTTAAACTGGCACATAGAAGTGGTTATTTTCTGCTTCACAATTAGCAAAGCTATAGCTTCAAGTTATATCTGCCACAACTCTGATCAATATGAATATGAATATGTGCAGTTTTGTTTGATGACCAGATCCACCCCAGCTTTAATAACTAGATGTTTTTAGTTTATTTGTAGCAAAACTGAACATATCAAAGGTGTTAGCATGCTATGGAAGATTTGCAGCATCATGCATTGATGTTGGCAGGTACAGCTATAAACAGTGAAATGGGAATTGCATCGTTGCTATTTATCAGTGTGATCAGACAAGGTGATTAGCAAAGCATCAAAGGCCTGGGTCCAGAGGTCACTTTAATCTGCAGTTTACAGTGGTTCTGTTTTATTGAATTCTCTGTGGCCAACTCGTACTCAGCATTCTCTAGCATAGCAACACTTCCCACAAAATCCCGTCAAATTGATCCAGGTTGATTTTTTACACCCTGGACGATTGAAGAAATAGATTGTTTCGCCGTAAAGCTTGGTCTGAGATGCAATGTTCTGCCCACATTGGCGTGCCTCTACTATCACATATATAAAAAATATATGCCTATGTAGGACTCTGATGATTAAGGGATATTGGGCTAATTTATTGTGCTCATACTTTAAGGCTATTAACTAGTCGTATGGGACCAATGTCAGTGAATTCTGCTTACATTCTTAAACAAGGCCTGACAGTAAAATTAACCACAGGATTTCTCTATTGACTTAATCACACTAACTGTAAGCATTAGCATGCAATGCATGGGACCTTGTCTAGTTAGTAGATCCCTAAAATTTACAGCTACAGAATGGCATGTTGAGTACTGGGTGGAGGTGATAGGTTGTTTTATGATGCGGCTTGTGTGGGGGCAATGATGGTGATAAATTTCAATGACTTAATAATTTACAAATGTGTTCATATCATTTTCTCTGCTTGATCCCTTCTTCCCTACTCTTCCTCCATCCACTTTCCATTCCTACCTCCCCCCCTCTCTATCTGCCAGCGTCAGTTTCTACTTATCCTTTACATTAGTTCAGAAACACACAGCGTTCAATATGATCTCTACTGTTCCCAAGGTTAAATGAGAACACAGATTACAGCAGTCAGTAAAGATATTTTTTTTTTGGCAGATACAAGTGTTGTGGTGGTTGTAATCTCCTTATGAATTGCTGATGTCTTAAGTTCAGAATATTAATTACAATGTATGCTTCATCCTTAGATATATTAGAGAACTATAATAAACCCCCAATCATATCGTTGTTTGTTATTGATAGGCTATATTGACCTGTTTTTCTCTGTTCACTCATGAGAATGTTTTCGCCCTTGTGTTTGTCCAAGTGACACTGTGAGCAGAATCCAGATCTAGACACAGACTGATTACAAATGTATGGCTTCACCAATCCATTCCTACCAGAGCACTGTGTTGTGTTCTGGTAGGAATGCAAATGACAATAATGAATAATATTGTATGTACAATAATGTACAATGTAGGGACTAGAATGGATGTTCAGCATAGAATGCACCACAAAATAATATTCATAGACCACTCCTGTCACTGATCATTAATGTTTTATTTATGCCTCATGATTAGAGAACTACCTTATTGAATAGCTGCGTGTAGGAAAAACCCACAATGCGATGCCATATAATGGACCACATCGCAGAAGACTTGCATGCTATATCTGTGAGAGGACAGATGGCCATCTCTGTTGGTGTGATTCTCCACAGCAACTTCAAGTTAATACACCCGGCATATGGAGATGCATCAGAGGACGGTAGTTGGCACAGGTCCCGCAGGAGAGCACGCTGACAGGATACAGGAACGCAAGCCGTTCGCAGTGCGCTGTCCAAACTGTTGTCCCACAGTCACCGGATGCTCTCAGGCCCCGGGTACGTTCCACTCACGGAAAATAACAGTGAATGGGTCACACCTTCAGCAGGGTTGCACTTTTGATGGTTTTTCATTCAATGGCAGACATTCACTCTATCCTAATTTGGGAAGGTATACAGATAATTATTCTAATGACATCTGTATTCCCTTATCAGAATGTACTTGAGCTCTCCTTCTGCAAGGTATCATCCACCCCTCTGCTACTACACCTTTTCCAGCTGAAGGGATTAATGGCCTCATGCATTAATATCCTAGCACTATCAAATCCCATTGCGCAAGTGATTTTAATTTACAGCTGCTGCATTGACATTATCCAAATATGTATTGAACGTAGTGCTACAAATATTTAGATAATTGTCAGGTAAGCATCACTAGAAAACATGACTATAAGTGGAACTGGTTTGCGACTTAATTGTTTATATAGAGGGTTATATTAGACTTTCAATGACCACTGATGTAAGAGCAAATGGCAGCTGTAAATATTAACAGTATAGTATACAGGCTTTATGCTGCCATCATGTGGTGGATTGTGAACATGCAGCTAGTCACGTGTCAATAAAACCAATAACTTACCGTAGGACTAGAGCATTTAAGATTACATTTTAAAAATGGAAACTAACAAAAATAATGTCAGTATAGAAATGCAGGTAAACATTTGAAAAGATCTATGGTAATAAACTACAGTTTCCAAGTTGAGATTTTTTTTATTTGGAAAAAGTCTCAAAATCCAAGAGGGTACATTGGAATAAGAAGTGTACACAAATTCAACGTGAAATATGGCAATAATTATGCTTATAAACTGCTAGAAATGCTATTTTACTCCAGCTCCACAGCAGCAGAAAATCCATGTTAACATGATCTAATTATTCAAGTAAAATGTGTCCTGGAATTACAATAAATGTGAATCTTTAAGTTAAAATCAAAACTGAATAAGCGAGCATTTCACACTCACTGAAAATGAACGGTCAAATACTTACTAAAGCATCAGAGAACGATCTTAACAAAATAAAAACAAATGTTTGCCTAAATGTGCATTATTGACACATTCTAAGTAGTGCATACTCAAACAGATTCTGAGAAATACATAAAACATGTTTTTACAAATGCACATAACACTGATGAACAAAAGTATGCACAAAAATGACAAAAATAACAGCTTTCACAATTAAAACAAATGATTGCAACTAATCTTTCACTAGAATAAACGGAATAGTGAAAGTTTATAGAACATAAAGGAGAAAATAGGTACAGGTTCCATCAATTTTAAACAAATTAAATAAAACATTACAGTTTTTCTGAATTGCTAAAACAATAAATCCCATTCTCTAAATCAAATGCTCAATGGCTGAAACCCATTTGACAAATCAATTACTTGGCAAAACCTTAAACAAGTTCAGGTAGTTAGACAGCGTTTGCAAATCTAATTCACTCTTTTCGCAAAACTCTAAAACACATTTCTCATTCAGCAAAACACATTTTAGCACTGTGATGCACTTGTGTTGCAAAAAGGTAAACACTACAACAATTGTCAGCGTTAACAAACTACTAATAAGTTAGTTCTAATGATGTGATCAACCCAATTGTAGATAATATAAGGCAGTTCAGACTGCACAGGTGGATGGAAACAATCTGTTTCTCTGTAGTGGAAGTTCTATGACTGAAACCGATTTACCAGGGAAAATCTCTTGCAGTTAATGGAACTGGCCTGTGGTCACATAGATGTGTATTTTTGTCAACTGGATACAGTACACCAGAGGGTCCCCCCACCCTTTACCTCCCTCTGGCTGGACACAGCACATAGATGTGATGCTGAGGCCAGAATGAGTCTCATTGACATTGATTAAGCAGATGCACATATTTGAGTACTGTGGGTCTACTTTTGTTGTGTTTAGTATGTAAATGCTGAATATACAGACATTCAATACCTTTTTACTTGCAGTTGCAAAACTTACATTATCCAATATATTATGATTACAGTAGTATACTTTTTCTTTTTACAGTAAAAGCAAAATACATTTCCTACAGTATATACAATTTAAACTAAATCTCTTAACTATATGCCCTGGATGCTGTGTTCTCCATTTTCTAAAGTATTGTCTAATGAATGGTGTTGATTTTGATCGATCAAATCATCTTCCACAAATGAGATATTTAAATCTCTTCTAAAAACACGTGTTCTTTAGCGTTCGAGTAAGTTCTGGGACACAATGCTTAAACTTTCTTGTTTGTTGTATATTGGGTTTTACTTCATAGATGTATTTATTAATGTCATTGTTGTGTACAGCACTTTGGTCAGCACTGGCCATTTTTAAATGTACTTTATAAATAAACTGACTTGACTAAAATGGCTTTGCCAAAATAATCAGCTGTTGTGAATGTAGTTTCAATATTTGTGTGTTTAAAGTTTTGAGAAAATGGGTAAAGGTTTCAAGACATGTGTCTTAGCATTTGTGAAAAACTGTAATAGCACTCAAAATCCATTTACATAGAATTATCGGTTTTCTACTAGGGTACTAGACTGCACATAAACAAACCTTACTGTTGGGTGTAAAGAAACAAATGAATGGGACATAGGAGAACTATTCCAGTATTGCATATAAGCAAACCTATTGGTAGAGGAACTACACAACAAACCATGATTTAAGATTACTATGTAAATAGTATGTGCATCATGAAAGCAGCAGTCCAGTGGCATACTAACATCTGGGACTGTTAATTGGCTCAGTTAAAGGAGTTCAGACATATACCAGAGTATTGACAAACAACTACATAATCTAAAAATCTACTGTCAATCTATTGTTAATTCCCAAACACCGGCTCGCAACATGTATGGCATTAAAAGAAAAAGCATACAACATAATACAAAAATGACTTCCCGCCACTTGTCCAATGTGTACCTTAATTTTCCTGTACTTCAGCCACATTTGATATTAAACAATAGAGGCTTGCTTTGCATTTTCTTTTGGGTGGTGGTGGGGGAAGGAAGAGGGGGAGGGGTTACATAGGTCAACAATACACCGCTAGCACCGACCATTGGACCATATTTCTCTTGAGTGGTATCACCACACTAGAGACTAGGTCAGGTTTTAGAGGGTGGCGTGTAGGAATTACTTTGGGGATGTCGCGTCATTTAGAGGTCATTTGTTTCTGTGTAGCTGTGGGACACATGCAGAAAAAAAACTAGGGATCTATAAGCAGGATTCTGGGTCTCAAATCAAGGCGTGGAGAGACAGTGCAATACCACGGAGCACTACAGTTCATCCTGTCACACATAAGTATCCAGATCGTCAAGCTTGAGCTCTTGCTGAAGGTGATGAGAAGGGTTGTGGCACAAGGACACGGTTGCTGTGTGTTGTTTTTTTTTCTTTCTTTTTAATGCACTTAAGTCCCATGTGAGTGCGTGTTATTTTCAGGGTTTGCGCACTCCAACTTGACTGATTGTGGTTTGCGTCGACTCTTACACTATGTGTACCAGTGTGTCTGCAACTGTGTCTACGGTTTGCGGGCCAGACTATAGAAAAGCACTTGGGTTTGCTCGTGGATCTTTTTGGTTCCTGTAGCGCACAGCCAGCCATACCCCAAGAATCTGTGAGAAAGCGGTTGTGCAGGTTATTGAAAAATAGCACGTCCAAACAAGGAAAAGTGGCTTAATGTGCATGAATCTCCATTTGGCTGTATAAACCCCTCAACCCAGTTATAGTCCACCCTTTAAGTCATTCACTTTAAGGGTGTTTGCTCATCTCCCTGTAAGACATATTAGGCTGATGATTGATTGATTGGAGACTGAATAGAGACAGTGAGGGGGTCGAGAAGGTGACACTCACCTCTGTGAAGCTGAAGAAGAGCCCGACCCCTCCGAGGATCTTCAGAGCCTCTGTGGCGTGATGAAGCATCATGTCCCCACAGGTGTAACAGAAACCGCTACCCTTGCATGGCTGATGTGAACACAGCCACAGAAAGCAGAAAGAACAAACGTATGTGTTCAGTAGCACGAGTTAACAGGTCTGTCAGCTATGCCAGTGTGAGCTGCAAAATGCTATTCTGAGAGCTGCAGAAAGCGTCCTACGTTCACTTACTTGCAGAATTACACTTAAATTCTTAAAGTAGTCTGTAACTTCAGAGACAATCTTCGACCTGGGTCTCTCCCCCCCCCCCGCCTAACTTAGAAAAATGTCTGACGAAATCTAAAGGAAGTGCCTGCCTTCTTAGAATGGGTGCCATAGGCTACATGCATTGCTAGCCTACAGGGCAACCAAAAATGATCTAAATTATATTCAAATCTGTCATGCTCCATTTACTTTGCAGTTTAGTCATGAGCTGACACACAGATTCCCTGATGCAGCAAATTGCCTTGTTTGTTGAGCACTACTTCACCGTGCAGCGGGACACTATCGTCCTATTGTCCAAAGTGGCTAAGTGAGTCAATGCTGCACAAGTGGAAGATAGCGTGCATAGTGTGAGAGCTAACTGTTAGGACTGATAAGCTGTTGTTTTTGCATTCCTTGTTTCATCATAATGTAATCCTCAAGCATGTACATATTGCAGACACTGTATCTTCAAGTAAACTCCTGTTTTGGTCTGAAATTATAAATATTTTTGGGAAAAGACAGGACATGAAGCCCATGATGATTTTGGTTTGAGTTATCCTTTAAACCCTGTTTGCAAAGTATCTCAACCTCCATCTGAAGAGCAGGCTCAACACAGCTTTAAAAAGGAGAATTTCACTTTAAACCACATCTCTACTGTTTACAAAGTGGAAATATTAAAATCCTAAATGTGTACAATGGTATCAGACATCTAGCAAAAACAATATTATGGCAACAATGGGATTTGGTAACAGTGCAGGAGTGGAGAAAATCAACCAGCATTCACGTCATTAGAAATATGAATCTTACAAAAAAAAAAGCAGCTTGAACTCAAGATCAAGAAATGCTCAATTTCATTGCAAAGTGTCAATGAATTGTGGCTGTCGGTCATCTGTACCAAATGCTCACAAACCTTTATCAAACTAGGTGGTACAGATTAGACATTAATTTATATTCTGCAACTACATTGGCCATTTTCACCTCAAGACCACTAATACAAATTAAATAATAAAACAATAAATATAAAAAAAACAAATGGGACATTAAATCAACCATCGGCCAGGGTTGTTTTCCCAAATGCTCCAGCGTTAATGTCATGCATTGGAAATGTGTAAACCAACTGCTGTAAACAGAGGCATGTAAAAAAACAAACAGGACCTTTCCATTGGGAAACAAGCCACTCTAGTCCATAATGAATATGTTAAACACATGCAGACTGGATGTTTAACAATGTGACTCTACTAGCAGATTTTGGCAAATAGGGAAACTGTTGGCTCTTACGGCAGGGCAGCTAAGCACATCCAGGTCAAACTGTGCTGTCTTGTTCAACAACCCACAGCAATTCAGTTGCATCTCCAGGTCTGCCTTTGTCTTGTTGTTCAAAATCCCCCATGTGGAGTTCAGCAGGGTCTCCTGGGAAAGCAAATATAATGAGGAATAGATACAACAGAAACATTTATATTCTACCGATCAGAAAGTGGTATTGAACATTTGTTAAACACGTGTCCCGTTAATTATTACAACAGAGTATAGAACCTTTGTTAAACACTCGCCTGTAGCTTAAAGGACCCATTCCATGAAAACAAAGCATTTCTAGTTGTTTTTGGCATTAGCAATGTCGAGGTGACACGGACAAGTGGCCTTTCAATGTGGACTGTTATCTCCCTGGTCTGTATTTGCATTGAAAGCAACACAGGCGGAGAAACCGGAATATCAGAAGGGTGCGAATGTTACATAGATTACTAGAATAGGGCTGTCGCGGGCCGTGGCAAGCAACAGCCGTTACCGAAATGTTTACACTTTATTTTTTTTCATGAGGCTAGAATTGGTAGAATTCTAAAGTACTATTGTAGAATTCTACCAAGGACTCAGTGCTTCGATCAGAGGATTTTGAAGGACGCTTGTGTGTGTTTTACACGCACAATGCTTTGCGCACGTCCAAGGTTTTTTTTTTTATTATTTGAAAAACTGTTAACGTAGAAGTGACTTCGCCGACAGAGCAATCCATTTAAATGTAAGTAGGCCATCTTCAATGTCCTCGTACATTTGCAGAAATATATCGCCATAAATGTGTTTGATCAAGAATACACAGGCTATTAATAATTAATAATGAATGAGCTACCGGTAGAATAAGGTAGGTAAGCTACCTGAAGCTGTACTGTAGCATAGGCTAGCTTGCAATACTGTGCCGTACTGTTAAGGTACCGTACCTTCAAATCCACTTTGTGTTTTAGATGGAGCTGTCTATTGGCATTTTATCTATATAAGTGTCAATGTATTTTCTGAATTGGCTGCCTGATGATCGGCCAAACTGCGTCTTGTTCACTGTACAATAATGTTACACTGACGTGACATCCCATGCAAACTTGGCAACCATATAAAATCTAGGAGAAGTTGCATAGGCTGCAGTACCGGTACAGTACCTTACAAAAAACACTAACATTATGCTACTATCCAGGTAATTAGGAACACTGAAAATGTTGGCATAAAAAGCCTTTATAAAGCTTCAATTTATTACATTGCATTACTGTTTTAGTTCAGTGCTCCTTATAAATGGGCAGTGGGTCCCTTGTGACATGTAAAGCATATCTTCTAAAGCGCTATAAATTTAATAAATTGTATTACTATACAAACGTTATACATACCTACATTTGTTGTTTCTGGTGTTTTGTGTATTTAACATAGATTAAGGAACAAACAGGTGTTTATATTTGAGAAGCATATTAAGATTGTTTAAGTATTCTACAAATATTGTTCCAAGTAACTTAGTACAGTAGATGTATAATTTGCTTTTTCTCCATTTGTATAGGATTATTTTGTAAGTTGGAGATATGTGGCATGGTCACGGCATGGCCCACGCTCAGGCAACACACCCAAGCAACATGCATATGAATATGATTTTGAGCAAACCTTGAATGTAAGATGTATATAAGCAATCAAATATACATTCCATTTTGCCACCACGAAAAGCCATGTTTGATATTCACTGTTAAGGAATGTAGAAAAATAAATTATACCTTGTTTTGACTTTATTAATGGTTAATGTAACAAAGTGCCCTGAAATTGTGTAAATGTTTGCAGATAACAGTGTAACTAGGTAGCATACTGTGCAGAAGTGTAACTATGACATGTTACCTAAATCAAGGCGGTGTAGACTACACTTGGCACGCCATACGCGTTTGATCTTGCACTATTTAATATGCTTCTAATTAATTGGACATATTTCCAGCTGATATTTTGGCTACACATCAGCCGGACAAAGGTACCCGTGATCGCCTACGTTACGTCAGAACACCAGTACTAAACTGGTAGAAAGCCTATGCTGTCTCACCACGGACTGAGATCACGTTGCCTATAAATGCCCTAGAATCACTATTTCGGAAGCCCTGCGCCACAAACTTGACCATTTAAAACAAAAACATGGCGAGAATACCGCAGGGTATTGGGCCAACCTAAATCATTGCATGTACATTTTCTTCACCGCGACAGCCCCACCACAGACAATTTGTTTGGCAATGCCCCTATGAGGATATGGCCACCTACATAGTATTCAGCTAAATTTACAAGCTAAGAAACTGATGTTGATCGCCACTACACAAAACGTAAGTACAAGTTTAATGTTCAACATTTGCAGGTGACCAAATCTGTAAATCTATTTTTTGATACAGTAACTGGTAGGCTACCGTAGCATATCCTTTAAGGTAGTCTGGACGGCGAGGCGGAATTAATGCGCAATGTTAACACCTTGAAAACACTGCATAAAATAAACCATATGTGGTTCAAAACCCATAAAACCATGTTCAAACCGCATTTGAGTACTAGCAGTAAAGCAGTCGTAACCTCACGTCAACACAGATACGTGGAAGTTGGGGCGGGGTGGGCAGTAGCTTGTTAATGAAGTAACATAATTTATTTGGTATTTTCACCTAAGCTTGTCAACTACATTGCATTAAGAAGTCAAGGAACTGTGTCAACAAGTGAAAAGGAGCATGAAATTATTCCTTTAAATATTTGGTCCCAAAGCTGACTGATTCACCGACAACCATCGTTTCTCAAAAAAATAAAGGTACAGGAGTTTTGTAAAAAATATTGTTGCACTATTGAATCCAAATATATTTTTCCTCAATGCTAGACAAAAATACAATATCCCTTTAGAAACAAGTTTGTTTTTTTCTCACTTGCTGTCCTCGGTTCATTGCCAAGCAGGAGCAGGATATGCCAAACTGGAAAAGGAAGACGATGAAGAGAATGACCATGTACTAAAAGTAAGTGGTCAAGGAAGCAGTATGCTAGATAAACACACCCATTCATTCACATGCACAACAGCACCTTGTTCTTAAACACGGCTGATAATCTCATCATGTTTGCAACACAATATCTGTGTGTTCCATCATTATACAGGTACATTTGCATACAGACGTTGACAAAGGATACAAAGAAGAGCATGACTTGGTGGTGGTGAATTGCCCCGATGAGCCCCACAATGGCAATGAGGAGCAGGAAGACGCCCACTGCGATGACCCCTCCAATGATGTGGATGCTTGACACCAGACCGAATCCTTTACCCCATGCTGCTACTCCAATTAGCAGTAGCCCAACCAGCTGCAGGGTGCACAGATAAGTTACTCGACACCAGTCACAGTGTAATAAATAGTATTTGCTTCACAAATTACTGATATCAGAGAGACAGGATTGAGTTAATGGGTATTCACACCAATAAGTCTAGTAAAAGTTGCATGTGCAGTACTTAAATAGCATACTTTGGAGACAGAGAGGGAGGGAGACACGAGACATTAATACATGGTTCTGAACAGGAACTACGATCAGCACAGCAGTATGTAGGTTGGGAAAGGTAAATTACATGATTGTGTACCTCTACATTTCCAACAAATATTCTACAGCACGTCGATGCTGGCTGAGCTAATAGCACAATATTTTCACTCGCACTGCTGACACAAACAATGCAGCTAGCTATGTTGTTAGAAGGGCACACGTGACGCGTCAATGATAAAAGATCCCAGAAAACCATAGGACCAGCTCATGGCTAGTTTTAACATAGTTCTGTTACAATTCACATCGAGGCGGTACCACTAAATACCTGGGCATCCATCGGTAGACAGTGTAAGCTAAAAATAGACACTTTACAGTTACTATATACATATAGCCATCACAAGCTAGGTACCGTTAGCTTAAACTAAAAACCACGTTAAAAGCATCGCGTTACGGTACATACCAGTCATGGCGTATTAATTGCAGCCTATAGTTTGTGAAACAGTTACCGTAGCCTACACTGTTCTACGCTATATGTTGAGATAATTCATTCACTATGAGTTAGCCTATGCTAACCTAGCTAAAACTTAGCATTATTAGATTGAATGTTGAACACTTACCATGTAAACCACATTCAGGGAACAAAGGGCATTTTTAGAACAAGTGAATCCGCCACAGACCATATTCAAAAAATGTAATCGGCCGAAATTATGAAAACAGTAAATAGTTAAATCCAGAGTCGCTATAGTACCACAGTATTATGAGGATCTGGCTAGACACAATGTTTTGGTCAGCGCCAGCAGCTAGCGGAGAGGGCGTAGTTGGTGACGTTTGCGTGAAACAGGACTTCAGCAGCTCCAACATCACCGTTTTCTGGTCAATGACTAACCACGGTGAAGTCTTATCATTAGACGTCGAGGCCTTTGTTTTTCGTAATATGTAGCCTACATAAAGCAAGACACCCACGACCTGATGCCTCCATTGCGATTGATTGAGTCGGCAATTGTTTTGTTGATAGATGTGCAATTAAAGAGTGAGGGTGTTGAGAAAGCCACAAAGAAAAGAAAACAGACATGGGTAAATATTATATTGTGCTATAGGCCTACCACAATTCGACTGATCAATGAGTTTAATCAGACTAACATTCAGTCACTGAAGAAAGGCTAGGCTGTGCTTGAAGTGTAACTGCACACTAAAATTAGTTTTTTGAGCTGTAAACGAACAACGAAGTAATATGCTTGATCTGTGACGAGACACATCAATGGTCGTGTTAATATTGACAAAATTCCCATTTTTACAAAAATCGAGCTACGTGTCATATCCGTTAAAAATCACCCCAGGACCTGGCTGGTTTTAATCAGTAGCTCATATGTCATTAAATTCAAATATTAAAGTTAATGTTAATGGGGGTCCCCTCTCAGTCCCTCCCCTCCCATTACTCAGCTCCATTATGCATTTTCAGTTGTAGTGAGTGGAATCAGGCTCAGAGCTGGGGTATCATCTCATGAAAATTTCATTTGAAAAAGATATATTAACATACAGTAGGCTAGTATTTGTATCTATTATATTCTGGCCTTATCTATTTTACAACCTAGCCAACATTTATATTTTAGACTGTTTTTGCATATTGTGCAGCCTATATGACACTACATGATAACATATGCCTAAAGTCCTTTTCAGTGTCATGACATGACATTTACTGCATAATACAGTATGTTTGAAGTATGTGGTGGGCCTACTGTGAAGCAAAATATTACATATGGAAGCAGCCAAAAGCATAAGAAACAGCTTACAGGCCTACTGTAGGCTTACATAGGGTTTTGCCTACACTTTTCAAGATATTAAAGTTTCATATTGTTTAAATTATTAACATGGAATTTTATCTCAATAACATCACCCGAAGGGCCTATCTGGTTTTCTCGATCTCGTTTTAGTAGTGAAAGACATCACTTGGCAATACTGTAGGTGTAAGTAATTAAAAGTGATTTACTAGTTAAAATTAAATATTGTATATACCTTTTATAAAGTTGTAAGGACATTTACATAGTGGTTTTCAGTTTAACTGTCAAGACAGTCAGTGCTATAATACAGAAAAGAATATAATGTGAAAAAAGGAAGTGAGCTTAGTTCAAAAGCTGCAGAGGAAACTGATACACATATCATAGTGAGCTACATCTTGTGGTCTACAGCGAGACACAGAGCTACAGTTTTCTTGTGCCGATTTGCTGTATCGGGAGCTTGTGTTCATTTGTAGAACAAAAAGCAAGGACTTCAAATGGGCTGAGGCAAGCACTTTGCTTCAGTTTATTACAAATCCACATGTCAGGATGAATAGCAACAGTAAATCGGTAACCTCCATAGCCGTAAAAGCTGAGGTTAAGAGGTATGAAGCGGTGCAGAGCACAATCAACAGACTATTCAAGCAACTGGAGCGGGTGGCGGATCCCCAACTGCGATCTGGCCTGAAGGTCTTCCTCCATAGTATTCAAGGTAAACTTATCTCTTTTGCCATCACTTTTGGCAAATGCACTCTATATGCTATATTGATGACAATGAAAACATATTATATAATCATCTATCACACACGCACACACACACACACAAACGAAGATGGCTGTATGAGCCAACTCTTGGTGTTCACTGTCCTGTATATGAGGTGATACAGTTTTTGATGATTGTACGTACTTTGTTCATAAACATTGTTTTTGTACTGATATGTTTTCCACTGTGAGTTACGTCATTAATTGAATTAGCATTAGTGTGAACTAACAAGGAAACGTGAGGCAAACATTTCTTTGCTTCCTGTATCTGTTGATATTACTAAGAGGAAGAGCCTTTTAGTCAACCATTTTATACTTCTCATTCCAAACTAAAAGTAAAGTAAAATCTCTGAATACAATGTTTGGTCTATTGTGGTAAATACCAGCCTCAGGACATGAGCAACCAATGGCAGCATCCCTATGCAGTCATCGCCATGGCAGCAAGGTGGAACCTGCTGTGTTGGCCTATTTCCTGTCTGCCAGTCTGCAACTGCCCTCAAAGCCACTTCCTTTTAGACGCAAAAGGCCTTAACGCAAATAAATCATCACATTACATAATTTCCTCTGAAAGCATCCAGGCCTATTTTACAGTAGTTTGTCACATTTGCAGGTAGAGTAAATATAACAAGGGGTTGAAACCTAATAAAATAATTGGTTAACCTTTTAATTTCATGAATGTATTCATGAAAGCGGAAGGATTTAAGGGGCTAATTAGGAGCATGTTTAAAGCAGTTATAGCAGAGTATAGCAAATGCTTTCAGGTTGTTTACCAATGTGACTTTAACATGTTGTGAGCGATGCGCTTTCACTTAAATCCACGCAATTCAGCTTTGGCATAATTAGACTTGATTGTCAAAGCTCTGGAAGAGATTAAACGTGACCGTATTCTCCATGGGGCTTGGCTCTGCCAGTTTGGAGTTTGAAAAATATATAGCCTAGAGGCCTGTACGTTTTGGTTGTAGTTGTCTGTGTTGTCGACTGACGTTTGTGCCAAGGAAAGAGGTGGAGAAGAGAGGTAGAAACAGGGGTAAATGCTCCAGGGAGTGAAGGTATTTAAATGTGAATTTGACTCGAAGGCTGGCAGCGTTCGCCGCTCCATGGCAGGGTAGTGAGAGACTGAGAGAAGGGAGAAGATGGACACACAGAGGGCGAGAGAGGATGGCTCGCAGGGCAGGAGAAATGAAATATCACCCAGCATGACCACTGCCCTTGGCCACTGTCTGTCTGACAGCCTCTGCCTGTGGATTGTCAGCCAACGTGTGTGTGTGTGTGTGTGTGGGGGGGGGGGGTAAGTGACGGTCTCTCTGTCTGCAAGTTACCGTACTTTTGTGCAGAATATATAAATGTGAATTTCCCCATTTCTGAATTCAAAAGCGATTGACGAACTGTACAAGCAGGATGTCTAAAAACAACCTGAAGGCGGTCTTGTTTTTCTTGTTACTTTGAGGGCATCTACAGCATGCTGCACAGATGCCCCATGTGAGTGTGTGTAGTTGCTATGCATTTAGCATATAGCAAACAAGTATCATTCTCTCATATAACTGTATTACTAGGTCCACAAATACAACATAATGTTTTCTAAGTGACCCCTCGATTGTGTCGGAGGTTGTAACTGTGATTGTTCTGCGTGTCCAAAGGCTCTTGTCAAGGGTCTTTTGTATTCAGCATGTGGTCTATATGGCCCTCTCACTTTGGCGGGGTGGGGGGGGCGAGTGCAGGTGGATCATGTCTTATGGCATGTTAGCATGAGCTTGAGCTATTCATATTAAAATGATAAACATTCCGTGCTGCTGGGGGTGATTTATAGCCTATATATGAAAATAAAGAATTTATAATAATAATCCCAATATGCTTATTTTGTTTATTTTGTTTACATACGAAAAGGTTATTAAAGGTACAGTCAGTTATTGAAAATGTGAGCTAATACAGTTTTTGTCAAGTTCACCGAATATCTCCTCATATTTCGCTAGTTTACCGTTAACTGTGCGTGTTAATAATCTGATACTTCTACACAGCCCTGGCGCTGTATATAGGAAAATAAACATGTGGCGAACACAGCTCGTATCAATTAAGCCGTAGCACTACGCTTTGCTAAGCATTTCGACATGTGAGGCGCCGCTGCGGAGGACCACGGAGCATACTGGTTTTATTTGAGTTCGAAGTAAGTAAGAATGACTGAACATACCTTTAAATCTTAGCTTTCTAGATATATATATATATTTTTTATTATTTATTTTATTTTATTATTTAAAAAAAATATTACATATACTGTAAAATACCAAGCAATGCCAATACCAATATTTGAAATTTCAGCAGTTGATTGCAAGAATTTCAATGCCTTGATATCCTATTGATATCAGATATTTCCTCATCCTCTCTCATGCTAAGATCGTGCTGGGTAGAACCACAGCTTATACCCACTTCTCCAAATGAACACACACTGTAGTAATCTATCGTCTACAGGTCAATACATTCACAGGAAATCTTCTCTCCATTACACACACACACACACACACACACACACACACGCAAGGGGGTGGTGATGGAGGGGGGGGCTCTGCCTCTGGAGCTGGTAAGATTGTAACACCTTAGCAACAAACAAGCCATGCCTCTTATTGAGGAGGAGCCTGAGCGCAGAGACGCACCAACGCGTTGCCGACACGCGCGCGCAGACGGACAGCTGACGAACGACGTCCACCGCCAGCGTGACACAAACAGGCAGTATAGAGCTGTGGCAGGCTACACACAAAGCAAACACCGCCTGACGCCAGCCCTCCGCGGCACGTCCTTCGGCTGCAGCCTGCGGCCTCTCCCTCCCCTTCACGCCCCAGGTCCAGCTTGAACGCTACTGCTTTACCAGCAGCCGTTAACCAGCGCCATATCCCTCTCTCCCTCCCTCCCTCCCTCCTCCACACCCCCTCTCATCTACGGCGGGCAGGGAGGGAGGGCAGAGGGGAGGGGAGGGGATGAGAGGAATGAGCAATAAAGAACAGGGACCCTGCACAGAGAGAGATAGAGAGAGAGAGAGAGAGAGAGAGAGAGAGAGAGAGAGAGAGAGAGAGAGAGCATATATAGCAGGGCTCTCCTGTGTTGTATGAATTGCCTATTGCAACTAGGAGGGGCGTGCATTGAGAGCAAGACAGGAGAACCGGAGATTCCAATCAGCGGATGAGAGAGAGGGAGAGAGAGGGAGAGAGCGAGAGAGAGGGAGGGAGAGAGAGTGTGAAAGGAAAAGGAGGAGACGAGGAGCATGTCCGCCCGTGCGAGTGATCCGCTGATCTGCGTTTGACTGCGCTGAAAAACGGGGAGCAGTTAAGCAGTGTGTGTGTGTGTGTGTGTGTGTGTGTGTGTGTGTGTGTGTGTGTTTGTGTGTGGGAGGGGGGAGAGGTCTCCTCGATACCTCCCCTAGTGTGCCGGTGTTCTGTTGTCACCTCAACGTCTGACCTGCTCAGAGGACACAACGTCAAGGTGTGCGGTTGGTGGGGGGGATACCTTGCGAAGAGGCAGGCGTGATGGCTGAACGCGCTCTAGAGCCCGCAGCGCATCTCCTGAAATCCGCCCGGGATTCTGTCGGGCTTCACCTCCTGGTCTCACGCCAGCCCTCGTCGGCGTCGAGAGCGTCCACCCGCTGTCACAACACGTGTGTGGCGCGGAGCGAGAGCCCGTGATCTGGACCGCACACACCGTCGGGCGTCTTTGTACTTGTAACGAAGCCGTTTTCTGCCTGCTTTTTCGATTCGCAGCAGCTGGACATCATGTTCTCTGTGACGTACGACGAGGAGAATGGCTTTTGGAAGTGAATCGTGATTCTTGTTTTTTGGAGACTCTGTGTGTGTGAGTGTTTGTGTGTGTGCATGTGCGTGTGTGTGTGTGTGTGAGAGAGAGAGAGCTGAACAACGCAGAAGATGGGGGAGAATCCTGTCAGAAATAAGGTCAAGTAAATAATTACCAACACAAATGAGGCGCCAGACGCTCTAATGAGATGATCTGCTCTGTCGCGGTGTACGTATGTATCGCATGGAAATGAACAGATGATTTGTTCGGCCTGGCTGCATTGACAAGCTGACGTATTGTTTAGAGATATAATATCAGCACAGGACGCGAGTTGAAGTTAAAATGGGATGGATGTGAGCAGCAGCGTCTCTGCTGTGACATCTTCTAAGGGGAAACTTACACTTCCAGCACGCAAGTTTGTCCTCTCCCGCCTGCCATCCTTCGAGGAGTCACGTCTTGCCGCCCCGGCGCACCGCGCGGTCAGCCGACCTTGTGTCCACTGAAACCTGACCCCATGAGTGGAGGGGGCGCCTTGCAGCAACGTACCACCTACCTCATCTCCCTCACCCTGGTAAAGGTAGAGGCTGTGGAGGAGAATGGGGGGGAGGTCAAGAGGAACAGCCAGGGGAAGGAGGCCCAAGCCGGGCCAGGAGGTCAGGATGGCGCTGAGGCTCCGCCGTGGACCGGGAACGGAGGGGGGGCTGTGCGAGAAGTCCCGCAGGGCGCCGATGAGCTGGCCGCTTCCCAGGACGGTAAATGTGGCGAGCTTAGAGCCGGGGAGAGACGGCCCCTCGGTGCCTCCAGAGATACAGCGTCTTCCCCGGGAGGAGTTCCGGCCAGAGCCAAAGACAAGCCGGCGTGCAGTCTCACCATCCCCTCTGCGGACGCAGACCCAACGAGAGCAGCGTCGGAAGGCAAGCGGTCCCCGTCGCTGGCCTCCCCGACGGCGGTGCCCGAGCCGGGGCGCACGCCCACGAGGACCAGCCTTCCCATCCGGCCCGTGGGCCAGCGTCCCGTCAGCCTGCTGAAGTCCCACAGCAGCGTGACCACACGTGGTCGGGACTCCCGGGACGGCAGGGAACGGAGCCCCACCTCGGCCCAGAGCCTGGACCGGAAGGACAGCCGCGTTCCCACCCGTTCCCCGGGCCCCTGCCGGGCCTCCTGGGCGGAGGCCAGCCGGACCGAGGGGTGGCGGGAGATGCGAGACGAGCCTTGGGTGGTGCCGCCGCTGCTGCTGGACGCCGGAGGAGGGGTGGCCGTGATGAGAGACGTGCCCAGGAAGGACAGGCTGAAAACGGGCTCGGCGTCTCTGCCAGGCCCGGGCGGCCAAGCCACTAAGCCACAGCGCAAGGGCAAGAGCCGCACCCTGGACAACAGCGACCTCAACAGTCTGTCTGAAGACCTGGGGCTGGCCCTCCCTGGCCAGCCCCACCAGGGACACGCCCAACGGGGCTCCGCTAAAGACAGGAAGATGCTGAAGTTCATCAGCGGGATTTTTACCAAGAACAGCTCGGGAACATCCTCCTCCACAGCGCCCCCTGTGTTCATACAGAGGGATTCCAGTGAGGAAGAGGGTAGGTCACATTTCCACCAACCACACACCATCAGACACACGTCTAATTCCCGACTAGAGTTAATCAGGCACAGCCACACCGTGCAGAGGAATCCTTTTAAGATGAGTTGGGGTGGGTCGGGGTGATCCATCTATTCATAGACCCACACGCAGAATATATTTAAGGGATAAAGAGATTTTGCTAAAGCCATGGTGAGACTGGAAATTGAAGATAGACAGAGTTCTTTGATCTGGGAACTGACAACAGAATCATCTCTTGGGGAACAGTTTTAATCTAATTCCACTCCATACGTGGTCTGATTTCACACTACTGGAGGGGTAATCTTGACATGCACGCACGCACGCACTCACACACAAAGCGTGGTCTTAAATGTCATAATGGAGCTGGATGGAGGCACTGGTGAATTAGAGATGGATTGCTCATCTCTCGGGTTGGTTTCGTTTTGGCTTTATTTGTTCCATAAAACACTGTGCTGGAATGGGAAAGACGTCTTTCCCCACGTGAGCATATTATGTTCAATATAATATAATATATTCAGTATGTTCAACATATTATGTTCACATGCGTTGAATATAAAAAAAAAAACCTGCCCCCTTCCCCAGCCGATATGTAACATCCCTAATTCCATTTTGCGCCCACTGCCTGTTCTGCCTCTATGGTGCTCGTGTGTGTGTATGGTTCCTTCCGATTTAGCTCTCATTGGATTTCAATTCCATCTTGTCTGAAGCACTGGCGGGGCACTGTGAGCTGCAGGCTCCACACTCTGGTCGGTTTTGAGTTACCAACGGTGATTTATTCCCCTGCATCTCAACACATGCACCCCCATCCACAGAGTATCTTTCACCAATGTGTTTCCTCATAGGCAGTGGGTGAGAGGCTGCATTGTGTGTGTGTGTGTGCGTGCGTGTGTGCACGTGTGTGTGTGCGTATTCATTCATTCATTGTGTGTGTGTGCGTGTGCATTCATTCATTAATTGTGTGTGTGTGTTTGTGCACACTGTTAGGATCCACTCATGTAGTGGGTCCAGCCTCTGCCGACGATACACATACATACAAATTGGGCAGGAGGAAGTGTTGCCATGGCAACCGACGGGGCTGCTTCTGCTGCTGCTGTTCCTATGGCGAGTCGGTTGATGACACCGCAGGGCGGAGGCGGAGTGCACGCATGTTCGCTCGCAGGGCAGGGCGTTTGTCTGCGCACGTGCAGCGCTTCACGCGCGGAGGGGGGAGATCGATTTTACCCCCCGCCCCCAAAAAAAAAAAAAACAGAATTAAGATTTGGCACCTGTGAATGGCAGGCAACCTGGTGTAATGACCTCCATATGACTGCGATGGGACGGGGGGCTTGTGGCTGTGTGAGTAGGGGGATGTTGATGCTTGTGTGTCAGTCGTGGCAAAAGGGTCACCATGTCTGGTCTGCCTCGCGGCCTGACATAAAGAGACCTTTGACTCCGGCATTTAGACAGAGAACGGCTGTGTATATGTTGGCGTGTGTTGTGTGTGTGTTTAGGCTGGGGGAGGAGGTTTTTCCCAGGGAATCTGCCTACAGTGGCAGCTTGTGTGTGTGAGCCGTCCCCCATTTGCAGCGCATCAATGGCCGCTGCATCTGTGAGGTGTTGGCCTGACAGTCCACAAGCGAGGATTTAGAACCAGGCTCCAGTTTAATCATCATCTGTCTTCAGAAGACACATCACACACCCCCTCCCCCCACACCCCCGCACATCACCACCACAATTCATGCTTCTGGCGCATGATTTCCATTTTTGTGCTCTCTTTCCTGACAGTCCTCCTCAATTTTAGCTCCTATTAAATTTATATTCCATTCCTTCCCTCCATACCTACAGTATCCCCCCCCCCCCCCCATCACCGCTATCCCCTCTCTCTCTCTCTCTCTCTCTCTCTCTCTCTCTCTCTCTGTGAAGCTGCAGCTGGCAGACTGGCTGTTAAGCGTCACATCCCATCGGGCCCATGCCACCTCCATTTGCCCAGCAGGGACGTTGGCAGTACACAGCTGTGTTTGACCAAACACCTAACCATTGCCGTGTTTATGCGTATTTGTGTGTCATTTGCGCCCACGTAACACCCTCTAAACTAATAAGGGAAGATGAGGTGTCACTAAAGGCTAAAGGTTTAATTCCCAAAGCTAAAATCAATGGTTTCCTGCTAACAATGTCAGCACACGCCACTGTAAAAGCAGCTGGTAAATGATGTGTTGTTATTCTGGAATCTATTAAGGGTGTTCAAAACTACCCATAACTGTGTCATTTACGGTACATTTGAAGTAAAAAACATTAGTATGACTGTACCCCATTGGACCCTGTTGGGATTGAACTGTTATTTTCATTAAATGGCCCTGCAGGTCGCATGCTAAATAATGCCACTAGCTAGCAAAGACAAATCATTCACTGCTCTCCATTATGACAATTGCCCTCTCAACGATCAATGATCCACATGATGAATCCTTCTCTCCTTCTCTACCTCTCTGTCTTTCCTTTCTCAAGTAAATATCGCCAACAGCCAGGAGTGGTCTCTGAGTCGATCCATCCCAGAGCTGCGATTGGTAAGAAGTAGAACCTGCCATTTTTGCAATATGTCAAATTATTTGACTTGTAGAATTGAAGTTGAAGAAGAAAATTTCTAGTTAAAGTACTATTCATCAGGGACGATTGCTTAAAGAACTTTAACTGAAATCTGGACGTACGGTAGAAGCAGATAGTATGTTTGTGCCTTAACATTCCTCATATTTCTCTTGTTAAATATCTCAGGGCATTCTGGGGAGTCTTAAAAGTGGCAAGTCAGCGCTTGTGAACAAATACATCACGGGCAGTTATGTTGCACTTGAGAAGCCCGATGGTAAGAAGCAATAATAACCCTGTGCATTTTAATGGTTCCCATGATGTCATTATCTCAAACCTCAGCAAAGCACTCAACCGAGTTTAATATAACTTTTTAAATAGCATATCACATATTGCTCATAAATGGCTAATTTTGTTTTGGCTTATGTTGGTGCTTGAGATACGTTTTCTTTGTCTTTGTTTTGAGTTGTTGTGGACTGGTGACAGTTAAGTGTATCTCCTATCAAGTATAGCCATAGCAATAAATAGCTGAAGTAATATATATATATATACGTAGTAGGCTAAAGATTAGCGTATTTTGGTATAGTATATCTTTAGAATGCTATAGTAGGCACCACACACTATTCAGAAAATATTTACTTTTAATTTAATTGAAAATTATTGTGTGTGTGTGTGGCTCTGTGAAATTCATATATATATATATTATATAGATTCAGTTTTTTTATAAACCACATCTGTCACAATGTGGTGACCCATGTGCTTGTGAATGATTCCCTTCTCATTGTCTTTGTCAGGAGGAAAATATAAGAAGGAGGTGCTGGTTGATGGACAGAGTCATTTATTACTGATTCGAGAGGAGGCAGGACCACCTGATTCACAGGTGTGTGTGTGTGTGTGTGTGTGTGTGTGCGTGTGCGTGTGCGTGCGTGTGTGTGTGTGTGTGAGAGAGAGAGAGAGACGTGAGTGTATATCCTAATACCTTTCATTCATCTGTACTCCAACGCATGCAGTTCAGTAGCTGGGTGGATGCAGTGATCTTAGTCTTCAGTCTGGAGAATGAGGCCAGTTTCCAGGAGGTCTACCAGCTATACAGCCAGCTAAACACCTACCGCACAGACATCCCAGTCATAGTGGTGGGCACCCAAGGTCAGTATACTGTAGCAGCAGAGTATAGGTCCATTAATGAATTCTTTGAAACCTTGTCCTGTCTCAGGCTTTGACTAGCCGAAATCATTACTAGATGTCTAATATTATACATTCAAATAAAGGCAACTGTATGGTAAGGGACAATTGTTCAAATGCTTTCACACTGATTGTCCAGGCATTATGCAGCCATGGCAAACATAGTTTTGTTCAAAGTGAATTTAAGTGAGGATACTTGTACATGTAAAGTGATCATATTCAAAGATGATCCAACAATAACCATAATGTAATAATTATTACAATAAATAAACTATGATTTAATAGGCTATAGCCTACCACTCCCCAAGGTATAAACAGGGAGATGACCATCAGTGGCTTGTTAAATAATAATAACCACCATAACTAAGACTGGACTGAAACCAAACATCACATTACTTTTCCATTCAGACAAAATCAGTAGCACCAATCCCAGAGTGATAGAGGATCAGAGAGCCAGACAGCTGTGTGTCGACGTGCGCTACTCCCTCTTCTACGAGACTTGCTCCACGTACGGATTCAACGTCGATCGCGTCTTCGCCGAGGGTGAGTGCACCTTTTCTCGCTCACTTCCGTTTCAATGACATACGTGGCTTGGCTAGCATGTTAGCATTTTAGCTTTACAAAACATTGCAATGGTCGCTGTGTTATTCTCGCCTCCCATCAGCTGCACAGAAGATATTTGCTCATAGGAAGCAGGCAGCGCTTCTGGCCTCCTGCAAATCTCTTCCCAACTCTCCAAGTCACTCTGGAGGCTCTACTCCAGGATCAGCCTCCTTCCCAGGCCAGGTAACACATCTATCTCGCCCGCCCTCTTTTACAGTGGCTTTGAAACCGTTTTACCAAGGACGATAAAGTGTGACAAGTTAGCCTCCCTGTTCTCCCAGATTCCAGCGGGCCCGCAGACTAGGAAGATTTTCGGAAAATAATGTAATTGTAGCCATATACGAGTAGCCATATACAAAACCAGCAGATTCAAAAGATCTCCTTGATTGTTTTCCTCCAGATCCCCAAATTGTATGTTGGAAGAGTAGAATAGGCAGTCATCTGTGTGTGGGCCTCAATCTCTGAGTTTTCAACCAAAAACTTTTTGTAATGCTATGAAGCCTTCAGCGGTAGATGCAGACACAAATATTCAAGTGTCCCTTTCACGCCACCATATCACCATTACATTCTGTTCATCTATCTGCTCATGATAAACATGTGACCAGTGTTGATCATCTCATCACATGTCAGTCCATTATCTATCTCTCTCTCTCTCCCCCCATTGGCTCTCTCACCCAGGCCACTAATGGTCAGAGTTGTGAGCCCTCGTACTCCCTGCCCTCCACCCCAGTGGTGAGTCACAGGGAGCTCCGGGTTGCAGGTGGGGGGGAGGGTGGCGGTAGTATCAACTCACGGTCCCTGAAGAACCTACCTCATCGGAGGCCTTCCCTCTTTAAGGTCAGTTGTCAGCCTCCATGTTCTGTCTCCTTGTCATCTCATGCTAACCATCCATTGCCTTTCACTCAATGCCAGCTAGCATCAACTGGCTAGCTAGTTAGCTCTGTTATGGTGGTGGACGGTGGACTAAGTCTGTCTTGTCATTGGCTTCTCTTTCAGAATCGAGACTCCGATAAAAAGGCGACTGAGCCTAAAGGGGATGTAGGCAGTGGACGGTCCATCCCTATCAAACAGGTTTTTGTTTTCGTTGGCTAACGACAATAAAATCTGCAAAAACTGTGGGTGCATTGACATTTTTTATGCTTCTGGATCATTCACATTACAGTCAATGTCTTACATTGACATCAGACAGAACAAAAATACACATATCTATTTATTTCTTATTATTACATAAGCGACACATTAACATCATTCTGTTGTTTTATCTTTTCAACCGTTCCAAGGGTGTACTATTAATAATGTGCGCTTAGCTGTTATTGTAGGCTGGGTCAGACCAGTCTGTCTGAGAGTTCTACTGACACTCTTTGAATACACTGCCACCATTGTGTCGGCTCTATAGCCGCATATTATTGCGTGCTCTGTGCCGTGACCTCGGCCCGTGTTTGTGTTTGACAGAACATCCTATGGAAGCGAAGCGGGAGCTCGCTAAATAAGGAGTGGAAGAAGAAATATGTCACCCTGTCTAACAATGGCACGTTGTCCTATCACTCCAGCTCCACTGTAAGAGAACACTACAGTGCAGATCAATACTGCCTGGAGAATCACAACACATTCATGGCAAGTGAAAGCATGTGCTGGTGTTTTCTCCTTCACAGGACTACATGCAGAATGTCCATGGGAAGGAGATTGACCTGCTGCGGGTCACAGTGAAGGTTCCTGGTAAACGGCCTCCGAGAGCCGTGGCTCCAACTGGGTCCTACTCAAACCCTTGTGCCAGCGGGCCTGGCTCTGGCTCTGGCCTGGGAGTTAATGGGCTGATGAAGGATGGGGCGCTCACTGAAAGCACCAACACAGGTAGGTGCTCACACCGTTTGCTATGAAAAAACTAAATTGCCTTGAAATGTGTTGTTCAGAGCAGACTGTTGCCATGTAAGTTGTAGAAGATTCTTATCAATTTCCCCATCCCCTTTTTGTCATTCTGAATTTAGGTGGTCATTTAGTGCCACCTACCCTAGTGGTGGTAGAAGATAGGATTGGTGCTCTTTCCCCTCAAGGGGGAGATAAAGGGCTTCAGCGCTGTCCGTCTTCATTGTCTACAAAGGCACAAAGCGTTGGTATGTATTTACCTCCCAGGTATGCTTTACTGTAAATTACATTTCTGTAAATGACAGGAATAGTCATTTTCATATGGGGTTAGATTAGTGTCATAATTCGCAAATAAATGTCATGCAATTCACAAATGTATTTTGTGATTCACAA
>JAODUK010018621.1:1308-26334 GCA_027564635.1 Typhlichthys eigenmanni
CCCCCCCCCCCCCTGAGTCCAAGCTACTGCTACTTACCTCAGTTGTGGGACAGGCAGTTGGAGGGTTTTATAACTTGCTGTTAAAAGCCATGGTAAAGCCACAGCACTGAGAAAAAGCCCTTTTCATGACTTCTGTCATGTCCACGCTTGTGCTAATGATATAAATGTGCCTATTTATTATTATTTATTACTATTTCAATGCAAGTTATCTTTGAATGTCAGGGTGGCACATTATATGTGTCTGTTGAAAAGACCATGTACATTTTTTTCAAATTCTACCAAAGAAAAAAAATGTATTTGAAGATTAAAAAATACATTGAAATGCAGAGTTTGTACAAAACTCACAACCAGCTAGGAAGCCGAGCCATTGCATCGTTTACATACCCCAAAATAAGTCACATAATATTTCCAGTTGAAGATTGAAAATACATGTTATTGCTTTGGCTGTGTCAGTTGTTGGCCTTGCCATATTTTCATGATTCATTCATGGTTTTACCAACTTAAAAATATAAAACGTGGAAATGCGAAGCAGTTTCGTACAAACCTTTTAACCGTCACATTTTCTTTATGCTTAAAAAATGAAAAGCCTTTTGTGTTTTACCAGGTTTACAAGATGTCCTCCCAGAATTCCTGCATGGGCGTTTTGTCGAGGCTGCCCTTAGCTATGTGGCGTGCAACTCCGAGGGTGAGCTGCTCTGCCGCAACAACGACTGCTGGTGCCACTGCTCTGCTCGCTTCCCAGAATGCAACTGTCCTTTTGCGGACATAAAGGTCATGGAGGAGAACCTTCGGAAGAGCAGAGACGCCTGGAGCAGCTTCAATCTAGAATTCATGGAGTCAGGTATGGCTTGGCTTGTTTGTCGTAGAAACCGTTGGATATTGGAAACTCACAAATGATGATGTGGTCTCAGTAAGTTTCTAAACATGAGGTCCGAATCAGCTCGTAACAGTTCAACGATTTGGTTATACTGATGCTCTGACCAATTACATTTTACAGCATTGCAGAAAGCCGGCATTAAAGTCTGAGGCCAATACACCCACCATTGGTTGACCCAGCTTAGGGCATCGGACAGGGTGGTTGTACAGTGTTTGACCGACTGAGGAAAATAAACAGACTGCAGCATCATATCAAACCCAGCAAAGCAGTTAAAAGTTTGAAGGAATGTCTGCCTTGAGTGCATCAATTTAATGATCATTTAGCAGAGGCTTTTATCAAAAGCCACTTGCAGGGAGTGTAATTACAAGTATTAAGGAGCAGGTTAGGGGTTAAGCATCTTGTTCATGGATGAGTACAGAAAGGACGGGAATGACGCAGTTCAAACTCATGTCCTTTCAGCTGAGAGCCAACCACCCTAATCGCTACAGTAGTCTGTCATGCCCAATATATTTAAGTAGTTAGCCTTCCATGAAACCTAAACATATTTATTCCTCAGCTCATCATTATAAGCATTATAATCGGAAATACATGAACAGTGTGCACAATTCAATGGGCCATCTGACGGCTCAGGTATACTGCCAAATGTGATTCCGTGCGCAACACAGACAAACGCAGATTACCTTAAAAGAAATGTCTTTATATGCATTGAACTTTAACCAAGACTACAATGTATCACTCATGAGTTTCACTAGGATATGGACTTTTCCTGGTTGTTCAGAAATGTGTGCATGGACTGTGTACTGTATGTGATCTTTCATATATACATTTTCTGTCAGCAGAGTTTCCCATGCACACTATTGGTGTAATGAGTCTCTGGTAAGAAATATATTTTCTGTATGGTTATAACACTAATTTGTGAGCTGAGCAGGACATCCATTGCCGTCTGTAGTGGGCTTAAGCCTGTCACTCGTGCAGTTAATGCACACGTGTCACGTGGACACAGAAAGTATTCTTGGACCTTGAGAATGTTGCCTTGAGAGTGTTGTTAGGACTCTTTTAACAAAAGCTTTTCATCATACAAGATTGAGACATGTAATTTAACTCAAGCCTTACTTTGTAAACTGGCGACAAATCAACACCAACAGCTACTTCATGATGAGTTGGATGATGGAGGTAAAATTGAATTGGCAGAGGTTCCACACAGCATTCCTTCAGCTAAACGGTACATTACACAGGTTTCCGGGGTTTCAGGTGATTTTTGTGTGTTCATGTTTGTGTAGTAGTGCACAAGTGCTTGTGGAGGTAAACAGCATTGCTTTGCATTCACTTAGCCTAAGTTTGACAGCTCCTGACTTCTCACAGTGGCTTTTTTCTGCATATTAAATCTCTAGAGAGATAATACTGTCCTTTACTGACAGGTTATTGAAGGGAGAAGAATAAGCCACTTAATGATTGTACTTTTTCTTTCTGCTGACCTTATTGTTTTTGTTGCTAACTTTGCTTGAGGCCCTATGATGCTTTTGTGTTTTGAGTAATTAACTAAAAGGTGCTCTATACCATATTTTAAACATCAATATAGCAGCAAGACAGCTGATTTCTATATACATATATTGTGGAGTAATTGCATCCTAAACAGAGAATGAAATCAAAATATGAACAGACATCAAACTATGAGTGTACTGTAATCTGAGCTCCTCACATAGAGACAAATGTTGTAAAGCACTACAGTACTGTATATTGAAGCATGCACTCACACACACACACACACAATCAAGTACAAATCCCTATAGTATGTAATTGCAGATGCAGAAGGAACAACATTCATATTGTGCTTAGACACAATACCGTAATTTCCCGACTGTTAAGCACTGCGGCTAATTCTCGGGTGCTCGGGACATTTTTTTATCTCATTTTGCTATTTTTAAGGCAATCAGGAGAGATTAATTATACATCCAATTTACATCCAATCCAATTTTTTGCTATGGTAGTAGGACAATCTGAAATGGTAGAGGGCTTTTCACATGGGAATTGTCATCCCGCTGTCCGTCCTGCCCGCTTCTCATGTGAAAGGCAAATCTACTGCAGTCACAGAAGCGATGCGTCTGGTTTTGAGGACAGAACAGTAAACAAACCATTAACAAAAATATAGACTTATTAGCGGTCTCTAAATATACTAGCCTACTTTGTTTATGAATTAAGCATGTAATTTGTGCATTTTCTTACATCGATTTAAAAAGAATACCATGTCTAATAAACATGTCAGTCTATTTTGCGCATTCTCTGTCTTGTATGGTCTGGTAGACCACAGTTGTGAAATGTGATTTAAAAAATGTATAATTTATGACAGTCCGCCGCGCCGCCACCTTAAAAGTTAATTTATATCCGATTGTATCTCAGAGACGGGCGGCCGCGTGTTCTTGATTCGCATTCCAAATATTTTCCATGGGTTTCCATGATGGCCCACAAACAAATCTTACTAATATTACTACAAAGCATACAGTAGGCTACTTACCACTCTGTTGACAAAAAGCTATCCATATTTTTGTAGGCTACATTCCAAGCAGATATAGAAAAAAGATGAGTGTCACCTTAAGGGTGTTTATAGCAAAACCTGGATTAATTAAAAGTATATTTACATATCGATGAGGACAAAATAGGACAAAAACATTTCCCATTCATTATTCCTTCTGGTGGATTCCAGCCTGATCCACCAGGAAGACCTTGAATATGAAACCTTTCATAGGATTTCAATAGGTTTCTTTTGTTTTTCTTTCATACGGACATCCCTCTCACTAATGCTTAGAAGATGCCAGTGTGCTTTTCCATCAAAATAATAAAATGCAGAAATATAAAGACGAGGCATACTGTACGGTGTTGGTTTTGGAGGTGAATGAAGCATGATACGTTTATAGTGTGTATTTATTGTATTAATCAATATTCCCACCAAAGAGAGTAAGGAACCCTGCACATCACATTTAACGATCAAGATAAGCATCCTTTCCTTTTCTCATATCGCCCCTGTTATTCTTTCTCAGTTCCCTCAGAGGAAGTTAACATTCCCCATTTCCCACCCTGTGAGCAGGGAATTGAAATGATATTCCAGTGAATATCCTGCTCATGTTTCATGTATGAATGACCTTATTCATTAGTAACCCCCCCCCCCCCCCCCCCCTCCGCCCTTCCTCCTGTGCCCCACAATGTGAAGAAACACATTTATCACGTCAGCACTTGCCACTGGGATTATGATCTAACCATTCTGCCTATCGTTATGATGTGAGATATGGACACATTGCTGCAGTCTTTACCCTGAGCAGAGCATTACATTAACACACTATGCTCTCGGTGATGCTTATGTAAAAATCTCCATGTTCAGAATTTTAAGCCATAGGATGTTCTCAGACAGTTGCTGGCATATTTCACCCTTACTTAAATAGGGATTGGTCCATGTAAAACCATGTTTCTGCATAATTTAGAAAGTCAACTTTTGTGTGCAATCAATGACGTATGAAAATATCAGGGGGCCCATCCTTGGTCAGGGGCGATGCAAGGGTGTCTGGGGGCCCAAGGCAAAGAGGTGAATGGGGGCCCATCCTTGTCCCAATCCCCGCAACAAGAAACAACATTTATCTACATTCAAATAAAGTATTCTTTAATAGTGCAACAATTAAGCAAATACAACACTATATCTCTGATTTGAGCAGGTTCTTTTCTTCACTATTTCATAGTATTCAGCATCACTTTATTATGTGTGGCCAGTGCATGGTGGTCTGATATCATCACAGACCTATGGTACCTGCTGTGATGAGTTGTTTGATTCTCGCTACCACCCAACAAACAGGCTCCTTATTTGGATTCTACCCCGTGGTATCAATAACCTGCCACAAGGGAATATGTGCCCATTCCCTCCTCTGTTGACCTCATAATGCAGGCTTGCCACTGTTCAGGTATTGCACTTACGCCTCCTGGGTTTATCCAAAAGGAGGGTAGCAGGTCCCGCAAACAAACGCTGTGTGGTTATTCCAGTGCAGGCACGGCATCTTTGTATCATTCTTTATATTTCTGTCATTGTGTCTACTTGTTTGTTGACTCACTGTCTGTCCCGCCCATTCTCTGTCGCTCCCCTGTTTTCTAAGAGGATAATCCCAGAGAAAGAATTTTGGCGTAGGGCCTTTTGCTTTAGCTGCACCTGTCATGAGTCTGTCATGTCGTGTGTTCTTGGTTAAAACCAACACATAAAATGTCTACTGCGACTCGATAAGGACAAATGTTGGAACGTGAAGCGTAGTTGCATGGCCACGTTGTGACCGGTTGTGACGCGTGGCAGCAGGGTGCTGTCAAGAACCCAGCGACTTGAGTGAGACATCACACAGTAGATAAATGATGTCACACAGATTTGGGTCTGCAAATGAATCCTCAAGAGGGCATTCCAGTACACATCAATCATTTGAAGCCTAAAGTTTCGCACAATGATGACAATCTTTTCCCATTCTGATATGAGATTTGAATTCTTTAATCCTAATAATCGCCACACCCATAATACTCAATCGTATTTGTTTTGTTTTCTTGTGTTGTGTGGTTCGGGTGGCTTGAAAGGCATCTGGAAAAACACGGAGATTAGAGTAGTTTAGGGTTTTTCTCAGAGAAGAAGAGGGAAGGATTATCTTGGATGAGACCTGTGAATGGGAGATTCTCTCTCTAAATCCGTCAGAAATGCTTTTCTTAGCCTAAAAGCACTGAACTCATGGGCCAACCACTCAACAAGGCTTGACAGAAAGTCAAAAGCATGCAGATAAACTTTGCAGTCATCTTCAGGGGAAAGAAAACTGTAATTTTAAAACACCTCGTAGACATATTATTTAGTGTTTGCCAGCAAGCTGGAAGCAAATGTTGCTAGTGCAGGTTAGCCATTATGTGTGGTCAGTATACATTATTTGTGTTGACAATATCTTTGTGTTGGTGCATGCGTTATTCATAGTGTACCAGCTAAGGCAGCCATCTGTTCTCTGTAACACATTTTCAAGTAAAAGTTATGATTTCTTATCTGCCCCATTACCTCCACTCTGAAGACTGAGGGAGATGATTAAAGACAGGAAGCCACGAGACAATTAGGGCATAAACTGTATGACATGTAAAAGGAAGGTGATCCTTTATTGCTTTACAAAGGAAACATAAGTTATTCTTAAGCACCCTCTTGCAGCTGCCATAGTTTAACAATGACCACAACCACTAAGTGTTTTCTTGTAAAATTCTACAAATGTCTGAAGCCAATAAATACTGTGCTGTGTTAAGTGAGTGAGATATCGTAGCACAAATGCACAAAACACTATTGCCAATATTAGTGTACAGTATAAGGAACTGTTTATGCTACATGTGTGTGTTTCAATGCACCATTTTGCATACTTAGACTTCAAAAAATGTAATGCCCTCTTAGAGGCAATTTGTACAAAACATATAGACACACACTAACAACACATCACATTAACAAAACAACAGTAATACTGTACAATGTTTTTGAGTGATATAGCCATCAAAATATAATTGGCCTCTAGGAAGACAATGTAGGTACATACAGACAACTGTATGCCAACAATTAATAAAACAAACAATAAATACATCATTTTAAATATTGTATAGCCTAGATAAGATCAAATATACTGTACATCCCCTGTTAAAATATTAATTTCCTAAGGATTCCCGTGACTACCACATTACTACTTATTTAATTGAGTGATCTCCATGGGAATAACATCGTTTTTTGCTCGGTTGGTTCTGATTGTGGTGTATTTACATCTCCGACCAGAAGGGAGTGGCTGGAACGCCACTGCAAGTGGATGAGTTATGTTCCTGCTGACCTTGTCTGACATCTCAGTCAGCCTTTTAAGGTACAGGTGGTACACATCAGACTGCCGTCCCCCCATGACACAGGTCTTTTATGATTTTTCTACATTTGTTCTTGTGACTGATTTTAGAAAACCAACATACAGGAAAATAACAAATAGTACTCTCAATAAAATATTTTTTCAATTAAAGTGAGAATTTGTTATCAACACTCCAGCTCAGTTTTTTAAGAACATAAATGCGCTGTTGGCCCTTCTTAAAATAGCATTGGTCCCAGGATAGTTTGTGTTCTAATTATAATGAGACCAAGATATCTATATTCCGTCACCACCTCAATCGCACAGGCCCACATTTCTTGTGGAAATAAACATCACGCCATGCGCCTTAACCTCCATTTGGCCAAAGAAAAACACATTGGGGATGGGGGAGATGAGGTTGGAAGAATCCTTGGTCAGGGAAAACTAAGGAGCTTCATGATTATGATTATATTATATCTATCATAAAAATACATGATGTACCTTTTGCTGTTAGCATTAGTGGCCATGAAAACTTTGATGTGCTTACTATGGCAAACGACAGTGCTCCCTAACTCGCCATGGAAGCAACTCAGTATTCATGAAGGGATTTCTGCCACAAACAAATAGTCAAAAGAAGTCTACAGAAAGTCAAAAGAATACATTGTGAACAAGCAGACACACATTCATGCATTGACATGCATTCGCGGAATCCACACAGAAAAATAGGTGGCATACACATCGTTTATTTTCCTTTTTTCTCTCTCCACTCACGTCACATGCCATAACCATATTGGCGTTGAGCTTATAAAGGTCAGCAGAAAGTTAAACCTATGTTCTGACAGAAGGTGTTGACCCCAGCTTGGAGGGTTAACTCTGCGGTGGTGTCGCGTGTAATGACTTAAGGCCACACTGGCCACGTCATTGGTGGTACTTCAAGGAATGCAACGTTCGAAAGGTATTGTCAAATTGACGGAGGAGCCCAGACACCTGCAGATATTCAATGCATGTTTATGGCTTGACGCCCAAGAAATAGAGCCGCGTTCTAAACCTTGGCGTCGACACACGTCAGACGCTGCCAGCGGGCGATGGCCTTTTACGCTGAACTTCTCTTGGTTTTTATCACGACACAGTTTCAGGTCACCTGCTGGTCGGTCAATGAAGTAACTCTGGTTTCTCGCTATTTCCTCATTTTGCCTCTCTCACATCATCAATGGGACAGTATTTGAAGGCTAAAGATTGTAAACAGAACACACACACACACAGATGGGCATTTGTGGAGGAAACGGAGCATTTCAAAGGCCTAGCCGCTAGAGATTTGGCGGGTGTGTGTGTGGTGTGTGTTTTTGTGGAGAATTTGACCCATAATGCCCTGAAAACCCTCAGGGAGGGCAAACGGCCACTGGCCAACTGTTCTGCTGTGCACCTGTGTATACCTGGACCTGAAGCATTTTTTTTTTCATTATATTTGTTTCATTCTTCGTTGAAGCCTCATTGTTTTGTTCAGCCTGTCTTTAAGGTGTTTATCTTTCTTCTTCTTCTCTCTCTCTTTCTCTCTCTCTCTCTAGCAGTTTTTTTTCTCTCTCTCAATTGTCTCTGTCTTACAGTTGTCTTATCTTTGTGGATCTGTCTCATCCGGTGTCGGTCTCCTGGCATTTCTCCTCTGCCGCGTCTCGGAATGCCGCCTCTCTCTCGACGTGCGCCTGATCACGGCTGACCCGCATTTATCGAAGACAAAGGCACGTCCCACCTGAGGGGGAGGAGAGACCGTGGAAAACAAAAAAAGGAGAAGGAGAGTCTAAGCGTAGGCGGTCACTTCTGCGTCTCTATTTCTGACTGTGCGGTACGGTGAAAAAATGGGTCTTGACCGCTGGCATCGCTTATCTGGCGCAGATGACTACGGAGGAGGACAGGGAGTAAATAAGGGAAGAATTCCTATCTAGGTGCTTAGCTACTGGAACTAACTTGCTAGCCAGAGTGACGGTAGGAAGAAAAGACAGGCATCACAAGTGAAGGCAGCAGGATGTGGAATAAATGCAGTGGAGGGGGTAAAAAGGCCCACATAATTACCTCACCCATGGGTTTTTCAATATTCTCCACCTTCAGTCAGCCACTTACTGTACCACTTCTGTGCCCATCATTAGAGCTAACAGCCCAGCCTCCGGCCGACAAATACAAAGGGGGAGGGCCAACCGGAGTCTGGAGGGGAGGGCATTTGTTCCGCACAGGGGGCACATGACCCGATGTAGTTAAGCCTCCATCAATACAGCCAGGGCAAGGGAGGGGGGGGGGAGGAGAGGAGGAGGGAAGAGGAGAGAGGAGAGGAAAAGTCCAGCAGCAACAGTGGATGAGAGGGCCAGACCAGAGGGGACTGGAGGTGACACGAGAAAACAATAAAGAGAGATAAAGAGAGGAGTAAATAAAACACAGGATTTAAGTTTACCAGAGAGGAGGGGGGGGTTCAGGCACAAAGCCATTGATTCCTTCCTGCCCACACGCCGCAGAAAGGGAGAGGAGCACGAAGGGCCGAGCGAAGACGAGGAAGGTAGGAAACGGGAGGAGTAATTGAGAAATAAGCGGGCGAGTCATGACAATGGGGGGGAGGAATTACCCAAAACCCATCTGTGATTTTGTGGCGAGTACCAATTATGGAGCACATGGAATATGTAGTTTCCCAGACTGTTTGCGGCGGAGCTTTGCTTTTCTTTAGTTTTAATTCACGTATTGGGGTCTTTTAATCACGTATTGAGGTCTTTTACAGCGAGGACAGATAGGACACACAGACACAAGTTATGGAGCTATGTTCCTCTAAGACACACACACACACTTTTGCAATCTCTTTTCTCTGTATCTTTCCACACCTGCTCCCCAGCTCCCATCTCTGCCATCATACCCGCCACTTGTTCCAAGCCCCTGAGCACAAACTCCACGTTCCCGAGATAAAGACAGAGAAGGAAATAGGCGGTGTCTTACGGAGATCCTCTGAGGAGCTGGCTGGTGTAATGAACACACACCCTTATCTCAGCGCACGCCTTACTTCCTGGATACAACCGCCACGGAAGCGTAACTAAGACGGCGGTAGAGATACATCATTTGTTATGATTAAAGCCTGGTTACCTCTGCACTTTGGGATTTAGATTTAGGTTAAATTGATTTTCTGGGAGTTTAATGGGAATCCCTTAGTGTGAGACAGAGGCCGGGCCCGCTTGGAATTCGCCTTATTTTGGTAAACGTAACTGCGACAGCTCACACTGACATGTTGCTAACAGCTACAGTATGCTAATGGAGATCCCACAAAAGAGAAATGATGGACAAGTAACAGAGAATGTGTAAACTGTATAACACTGGCACACGTACTGCTTAAAAGTACAGATACAGACTCATTGGTGCAATTTCCGTTCAGTTGATCTTTCTTGATACAATGGCATAATGGTACCCCTAGAACAAACACTCATTAGGGATAGTGTGTGCCTCTAGCACTAGATGTACACAAAACACACACAGAATGGGTAGTGTTGTATGTGTGTGTGTCTGTGTCGGGGGGGGTCACAGCAAAGATTGCCTACCCCTAGTTTTAATCCAACAGCAGTTGCAGGATAATAATAGTCTACCACTTGGGTCAGTGTTTAAAAAAAGGACACTGTTTAAAGAGGGTGTATAGTTGCAGTCGCATATTAAGCTGGTCTGATGAGTTGGTGTGCCAACAGTAGTCTCTAGAGTTTCAATTAGAACACAGGCACACACATTGTCAAATGTCATCATTGTGTGTGTGTGCGCGTGCACGTGCATGCGTATGTGTGCGTGATACCGTGTGTGTCACAGCTGTGAGCTGCCATAGAGACAGACCTTCTAGTTAATTAGGTGCTCGTTAACTCAGCTAGATAGCCAAAGAGTGCTTTCATTATTATCTTTTTATTTTTCGACTATGCAGGTCCTCTTAAAGTTCACGCAGCAGAGAGAGGGACATAGTGGAGGAAGAGGCTCAAATGTGGAAAACAATCATTTCGCGTTACTTTTGACAACAGTTGTACAGTTGCCTGAAGTTTTGATGTCAAATAACATTGTCATCGTTTACAAGGCTGCATTTTATGGACAAATACTGTATCAAATCCAGGAGCACACTGACAGTACAGTGAATGTGATAAGCCAACTTTACACTCATATTGTCTGTGGCCTATATAACCCTTGCTGTTAACATGAATAAGCATGCCCATTCAATCAGAAGTTATTAGTTAGTTCGTTCATGATTTAATCGACTAGTTAATTAGTCGCAATATTAGCTACAGTAGTATGTCTGCATTTTACATAGCTAATGAGTTTGTCAATTAACCTGAAAAGATAGGAAATCATTCTTTTATACATACTAGAGGACATCAGATATTTATAGACTCTCATTACTCACCTCAATAGTGACAGCTTATTGGCTGAATATAATTGGAAGCAAACCTGCTATTCATAAATTCACAATGCAGTCTTTGTTGGGATTTTTAATTATTTCCTTATGTGTAAAGGTTAATCAGGATGGCAACTACTTTGAAAAGTTTATGTCCTAAGTAATCAGCGCTATCATTAGCCAAAAGCCAAATCCTCTACAGAACTAATTCTATCACTTGCCCCAATCTTATATTATTAACTTTTCTCTCTGTTTCTCTATCAAACCATCTGTTAATCTCCTCACCATTCCTTCTCACCTCAACCTCTGCAGGTAACAAAGCTTTGCATCAGTGTTGTCAGTTCAATGTGATAAACCCCTTGTAAACTTTACACCTTTCTTTTTTTCTCCAAAGCAAACCAGCAGGGCTCTTCTATGAAAGCAAACATGAGGCTGACACAATAGGACACGTGTGTGAGGCCTTTTCTTTGATAAAAAAGAAAGAAAGAATGAAAAATGGTTTAATCTTTGAACCAAGTCAGTTGGTTTGTATGAACACATACAGTGCATCCCCTGTTGGCTAATTTAGCAGACCACCGATTGTAACTGAGGCTTGGGATAAGGCTCTAGAATTGTGTGTGTGGACATGTATTTCTCTTCATGTGTAAACGCATTCACAACTCAGAGGGGTTTTTATAATAAACCTGACAATAAACCGTGGAGGTTGTACAAGAGAAAGGTCAAATTAGAGGACTTGTATTAAACACAAGCAAATGATCTCAAATGTAATGCAAGGTGAATGCTGCCCGGGATAGAATTTTCTTTTGTATTTTTGAAACAAGGACAAAAACATGAGCTTTGCCCTCAATAAGTCAGGCGTCTTAGTCTCTCTCAAAGACAATTACAGGAATAGCAGACCTTCCAGCTAACTAGGGAATCATCATTATTGTTTCGTCAAAATAGCTACCATTTTTTTTTTCTGCTTGTGTTTCTTTTTTCCTTTGTAGTACATCGGGTCTTATTTACATTAGTAAATCTACAGTAAAGCCGAAGCGGAGCCGATGCAGAGCGGTTCCGCATTGTATCCGCTCCCATGTTAATCAATGAGTCTTTGCACACTGCAAGCGAGTCAGACGTCGCTTGTTCAGGTGAGCCGGAACTTTTTTCCCGCCAAGAGTCTATTTATTCCGCTTAGCCTCGTGTTTTTGAAGCACTTTTATATAGAGTGTAATGAAAATACATCGTAGAAGCAGGTAAAACACTAAAAAGCATTTGCTTGCTTGTTTCTTAGCCCCACCCCCATGCCCACCATTTCCTCGATCAGACATATGATAAACGTCCTCTAACTTGGTTGCTCGCCTGAGTTGTTTTCATAACATGTTAATATATCTGTGATTATACGTTTACTGTCCGAACATCGGTCAATGCAGTGCAATGAGTATCATGGCCAACCTGAGAGTTCTGGTGGGCGGAGCGGTGAGAATCTTCGGGCAGTGTGTAAAACACAGCTAGTGCTTCAGCTCTGCTTCAGCTCCAAGTGCAGTGTACAACGGGCCCAACGGGTATCTAGATGCATTGTGTAATTTGTACTTTAAACAATAACATGCAGTAGGCAATGTTGAACAATGTAGCAATGGATCATTTTCAACTTCCTTGTGTATTAGTTACGGTTAGTTCACAAAACCATCAAACGGGTGTGACGTCTAATATTATGGAAATATACTCAGTTTATTGGATATAGTAGATATTGTACAGAGCTTGACATGACCAATGTCAACATCTGGAACACCTTTTACGGAAACATAGTATTCTGTTTGAAATATAAACTGGATATATTGTGATTGAAAATAGCTTTATTGTACTGTCAGCAGGGCAATTCCTGTGTATTGCTGCAACATAAATCTAACATTTTCATTCATAAATTCAGTACGTAAGGGGATTTCAATGATAATGCGCAGGGCATAAAAAAAAAATAAACAGCAGCACCATAACTTGAGATCATTTGCAGCTTGAGCGGGGGTGCCGTTAAACCCCATCTGGTTGGAGACAAATGCACACACTGGCCCATCTGGGTTTCTTTTAGTATCACTGACCTTGGGAACACTCAAGGTTAATGTCCCCTTATTAGGCACAGCCGTCAGACACCAAAATGGCGTCTCCCTAATGTATGAAATGTACATGTTAATGAATGACTTACAGTACAGCTCTGTCACAGTGTCTGCCTTGACAGTGCAGATGCAATAGAGAAATATACACACAGACACAAATACATTTGAATTTATGTCATGTTCAATAAGCCCAACCCATTGACAGAAAAATTCATATGAAATACAGAATATACAGAAATACAGTACAGATATAAACAAATACATCTCAATAGCTTTTATATAATTTGTAGAATCCTATCAGTTATGTAAAGAATGACTAATGCATTTCTCAATTTTTTGAAAACTCAAGGTAAATATTAGCCTATATTTAAGAAATAAATGTATAGTCTTACATCTGTATCTGTACAATCTTTCAGTCTTGACATCTTGGTTGCGTTAATTGGAAATATTTGAGAAAAAAGAAAAGAGGAAATTACTGAAACATACAAAGAGGGTGACCTCTTATTGGAGCTCATCTTTGCAACATTAAAGAGGCCATGGCAACACATTATAAAGGCATTTTAGAGGCTTGTGGTAACACTGGAAGTAGAAAGCAATTGATGGAGTCAAAAGGTTAATTAACTCATAATTAAGTGCCAAATTTGCATTGACGAGCTACAGACAAGTGTACAGTGTACAAGTACTGCACAAAGAAAGCACACATGCATGTCAGAATAGTCCTCTGCAGGTTATTGCAGTATAGAGTGGAATGGAATGGAACATAAAATCCATTTGAGATTTCCAGCATACATAGAAAGTCCCTGTTTTAGACCAAAGAAAAGTACAGTACAAAGTTGAAATGGAGAATCAAATCGTTTTGTAGGTACTGAATGAGCTATTCTATTCATGTCTCCTGTCACGGAGGTCTGCATGTTTAATTTAGTATTTCACTTCATTCAGTGTGACTCACAATACACTCTTCCTTTACCGTGTTGTCAGTACACACATCAACGGCACTGTTTTCTCTACAGTGATTTCCCAATACTTACAATGTAATACCTTTCACTGAATGGTCCTTTGATTATATACCTACTACTACTACTACTCTGACATCATCAAGTCTGATAAAAAACCCAAAGTAATTTTTTAACATATTTACTCCAACCTCCCAATAACTCCCACACCAACCCCACACCTGAATTGTTTAATTCATTTCTGGACTTCTTCAATGAAAAAATTCAAAAGATTCACCTACATTCACAACCACCCTCCACCCCTGCTGAGGACATGTCCTGGATGAACACATTTTTAGACTCAACCTACACCTCCTGCCTCTCTGATTTCATTACAGCCACTATAAACTCCATTACTGAAATCATCCTGAACTCCAAATCTTCTACCTGCCTTCCTTCCATCTCTCGCCTGCTCACTGACACAATTAACTCCTCTCTCAGTCTGGAGTCTTAAACATAGTACTGAAACAGCTGTAATAAAAATCACCAATCACCTACTCCATGCAGCTGACTCCTGTTCATCCTTATCCCTCTTGACCTGACTGCAGCTTTCGACACATCTCCCATCCACTCCTCCTGGAATATCTGGCTGATATTTGTATTGCAGGAGTTGCGCCTCCTATCTCACTGGCCGCCAACTAAAATCTCACAAGTCAAGATGTGTGGCAGTCCCACTGGGTGTCCCCCAAGGCTCCTCCAAAGGTCCTCTGCTATTTACTATACCTCCAACCCTTGGGCACAATCATCCGACACCACAACATTTAACTTTCACTGCTATGCAGACGACACCCATCTCTACATCTCAACCAAACCCACCTCATCACCCCCCCACCCCCCATCTTCCTCACCAACTGCTTTCACGACTCTAAACGACCTCAAACTCAACCACAGCAAGACAGAGGTTCTGCTCATTGGCAACTCCAGCCTTAACATTGCCGGTCTTCCATCCCACTGTCAACAACCGTGAAACGTCTTGGCATCCTGAAATTAAATGTATTATTATTATTATTATTATTATTAATGTGCCATTTTTTCAGCATAGTACATGTGCTAAAAATGCCATCTTCATTACCGGCCCATTAGAAGACTGTGATCACACGGGCAGTTCCTAAATGTGGTTAACAGTGCGACCGATTGCTACAGCACCATGTGCCCCGCAACCCTCGATAGATAAACAGAGGTTCGAAAAATGGGTGGAAGCAGTTCCATTCAAGTGGAAGTAGTTATATATCTGACCAAGATAAAGAAATTGATGCTCTTTCTGTTCACTGAAATCTATTATGAATTTCTATGAAGAAAATGAAGGAGCTACCTTACAGACTCTGGGCCTCATGTTAGCGAGTGCAGTGTAAAAGCGAGTGCAGCCAGACTGCATATAGCGCACGCTGTGTTATCGCATTTTACGTTGGATGTGCTAAGCTTGCGGCTGATCGCATAATCAGCGCAAGGCACTGCCCTCTGAACTTGGCGTAGACACGACAACATCAGAAAAATAAAACAAAAGTTTAGTGATCATGAAGTAGACCTATTTATAAATAGCCTACACACTCAATATGTATCGTACAACCTAGGCATAGCAACAGGCGTAAAATAAGGAAAAATTTATTTTAACAGCGCACAAGCAATCAAATCCTCTGAGCACGTCTCCCCTTGGCCTGTGTCTTGCTCAGATGGAACCCCGCCGTTGCATCCCCTGTTCAAAGAAACATACTAACTGGAAAACATCAGCTTTGGAGAATTTTTCCCACAAAACCGACTTGTGATTTCCATCGAAGTTTTCATACATTCAACAGAATAAGTAATCACTCTCTCCCTATGCATCTCCTCCCATTTGTTTGTGTACCACTCACAATCTAGCGATCAAAAAACCTAAACTAACAGACTAGACCAGCTCATCTTTATTACGATTATCATGTTCGTAGTCTGTTGATCCCGTTTAAATTCATGGCATAAATCAAAAGGAAATTACTATTACTTTAAACCTGCAAATGCCTGCTAATAATATTTTTTCAGGCACACTAACATGTTCATGGACATTATGAGCATGTGGGATAAGCATGCGTGATAATCACTGCCGATATTTAACAAATATGCACATATTCACCGGCTGTTGTGTTCTATTGTAGCTAAAGGTGCTAAGAGCTTTTCTGTGCAAAATGTGAGAGATAAACCAGCTGACATTTCAAAAGGTCTAAAATGCATGCGCCTCTTAAGATGCACATGCATTACTACACGTTTGACGGAGTGCTCGGTTACACAATGTAAATGTGTTCGTGCAAGCGGGCTAAAATCTGTTTAGAGAATTTGTGCTGCGTGTACAAGTATGTTTACCAAGGCTTAAGTGCGCCGCGTAAAGCCGACATCCAAAGTGCAGCTGTAATCCCTTGTCCCCTTGCCCTCCAACTCCACCCAACGCATGCATAAAAGATGGTGTGCACATCGCCTCTGTGCGTTTCACTTCTCTCCACCTTATACTTCTCTGGATCTGGAAGCTGTGTAGATTAAGACAGAGTGTGGGGGTTGGCTTTTATGTGTCCAGACCAACCTTGGACGAGGAAGGTGGTAATATGGCGCTCTAGTGGAGATTGATCTTCTTTATGATGCTGTGGAGGCTGAAGGTATCAGCGGCATCAGATTTGTCTTTTTTTATGTCACAATCACCCACAAGAGTCTAATAAGCACAGCATCTGATGCTGTTGCTTCTTCAATATGTTGTGCAAGCATGGTGCATATTAGTTTCTTGGCCGGCAACACTTTTGACAGCAAAATGGTTTCCCATTTCTCGCTTAGAATATGCGCTATAAAGAAACGATACCAAATACCAAACGATGCGAAGTTTTGTGTGAATCCACCATGCATCTGTGAGCTCGTTTAAAATGTGTGTGTGTGTGTTTATTTCTTTCCACATCATTTTATTGAGCTTGTCTAGTAGCTGGTAGGGAGGATTGTGTCTCTTGGGAGTTTCAGAACAGAATTCAATTCTTTAGCCTTGCTGAACTATTCCTCAGCAAAATAAAGAGACAGCCTCACCTTACCTCGGTCTGGCAAATTAAATGTACTGTACATCTTTCTATATATGTCTATAGTCTTTGGCCAATGAATGAAGATATTAAGACGTGTATTTTATACCATTTAGAGATCATTTTTATAAATGTTTAGCGAAATCACTTCTGTTCTATTTTATGCATGCAGAAATGTCTTTTTTAGTAGTGCTGTGACTTTCTATGAGCTCATGCTTTTATTAGTTTCACTAATAAATGGAGATTTCCAGATTCAAATGTTAAAAACAAAACAACAATATTTCACCTAATACTGTATTTCATGATTTTGATATTTCCATTTGTGAAAGTATCACTGACAGCTATTTGAACTTCAATGTGAGAGTAATATTGGTAATTGCCTATTTAATACAAATGTTGCAGAAAATTTCAAAAAATCAACTTTAATATCACTTTAATTATGTACATTAGGCCTTTGCTGCAATATATATGTATAATAATATGATATTCTCTTCTACAGTAGTATATAAGCAAGTTTATTTTCATTTCAAAAGTTAAAATAATGTATTTATTGAAGACCTTTACTTAGGATGACACAGTAGCTCTGCTCCCCTTCGTTTTCAACTCCATCTATCCTAGTTGGAAACTATCCTGCACTGGTGCAGAATAAAGGTCCACCGTCACTTTAAGAAGATATCAAATTGACATCTTGTGATGTTTCCGACTTAATTTAACGTGTGAGAGAACAGCATAGAATAATGCTGAAATCATTTAGTGAGATAATGCTTGATCAGACATAACTGGCAGAGAGAAAGTAAACAGCATGCATTACCAGAAAAATAATTTCCTCCCGAGACCTAAGCAGCATGTGAAATGTGACAGGTTTCATGCCCGTAAACACGTCAGTTATATCTGACAGCGACACCCTTAGTGTTATGAAGGGGGGTTTTGTGCCAAAATATTTTCATTTCAAATGACAGCACAACAAGCCAATAGCATAACAGTAGCCAGCGCTGTGTATTTTAACACAAATCTAATTTGTGTATACAGTATAATTTAAAATAATAAGTAGTATTTCCTCCACACGCGCACACACACACACACACACACACATTTTGGTTTTAATTAATTAAATGAATTCGTTTTAGACTAGTAATTTTCTTTTATTTTTAAGTTAAATAAAAAATAAACCTTGAACCATAAACCTTTTCAAAATGGAATTGAATTAGATAAGGAGCCTTTCACCCACCAATAAGCTACTACACATGGCACCTCTTAGTGAACTTTAATATTTCATGACCTTATAGGGAGGTAAATGAGCAGACCCTAGCCAACCAGTCACTTGGTTGTCTTGTCTGCTTCACAATGTCATGAATCACTAACTAAGCCTTGAGAGGAAGATGTTGGGGCAGCGCAATAACCCCATTACTGAAAATAAGGCCCACGGCCTCTTTATCTGATAGATCTGACTGAGCTAAATTGTCTATAAATTTGGGATATAGAGTCGTAAATGTCAGAAAAAGGGAGAAAAACAGACAGACAAATTCCTCTAGCGTGATGGCAGCGCTAATGATCACTTAGACTGTGTGCAAAATGGAGAGAAGAAGATTGGAGAAAAAAAAATATATATATATATGTATATGTGTATATATGTATATATTTTTTATGAAGGAGCTGAAGATTTTATGGGGGGAAGAAGTTGGGGGGGTGGGCTGAAAGAGAGACAAGTCTGTTAAAGAGGCTGAAATGAAAACTGTACATGTAAATTGTATTTGTGCATGTGTCTGTGTGCACACATTATTCAGAGAGAGAAAGGCATTTAAAATGGCAGTGAACTAGACAAGGGATGTCAAGGCATTGTAGACAGCTATTGATCTTACTGGCTAATGGTCATTGTGAGACACACCCATTGCTGAAGCTTCACATAAAACAGCTCTGCGCACACGGTGTTCCATGATGTGCAGGAAGCTAGCTCACAACCCATCCGTGAGCCAGGAAATAAATAAAACGTGGGGAAAAAAGTTAAATGCTGAAAATAAAACAAACAACACTGTGTTCTAGTAGGATCTGAGAATTCCCAACCCATATTCAAGAGGGTATTGCTATTTGGGTTTGTCATGGATGGAACCCATGAACTCAAGTGTCATGGTGAAATTGGAGGTGTACTGTAAGCGCAATTGCAGTCAAGCACGACTATAACTCCAAAGTTATTGACTAGATAATACTAGACTGAGGCGATAAGGCTTCTGACAGAGCATAAAAGGGAGGGTGTTTTTGTTTTGATCAAGTTCAAATATCATCAGTCTATCAAGACTCTACATTTAATTAGCAGGCTTTTCAACAGACTTGTCATTCTTTAAGCTGAGCACTCTGTTTCAGTCAGTGAGGCACTTTTTACATCCTAACTTGTTTGGCTATCTGACATCTGACTGGGAGTAAGAGGATAGGATCAGACGATTAATTACACGCCAGGAATTATGTCACTTCTGTGGCCAGAACTGTGTTGGTTTCCATGTTAATTTATATATAATGTTGGACAGATTTTATAATTAGCGTTAAGGGCGTTTTCAGACAACATATCTGGCAACTCATTTGGAAAAACATATACCTTTAAACTATGATTTAATAGGAGTAACAGGGGGGAGGCCAAGAAGAGAAATGAGAAAACTTTGAGGGGAGAAAATAAAAGATATGCAATTGATGAAACAGCCAATACAAGAGTGGTAGTAGTAACAAATGCTGAACAAAAGAGCACAAAGGAAAAACGCCCAGAGAGAAAGACTGTTGTGTCAATCAGGATCACTGAACACTGTAATAGGTTTGAGTTTCATCAGGTCTCAGCTCAGATCTGCTTGGCTGCATATTGCTGTCTTCCTGCCAACAATAGCACATGGGAATAAGAATCTCTCTGTCAGTCTGTACAATGTGAGATGGTCTCAATCAGCTTGCTTTCGGGGATACAAATAATAATAGGCCCACGTTTCCCCAAGGGCTCAATACTATAGTAATCTTAGTCGATCGTTTTTCTAATAGAACTGAGATGATCCTATAACGTAATGCTTATGGCAAACCTAGAATCATTTTCACTCTCATTTGACGCAGTGATGCTTTTCATGCCAAAGACCCATTCAAAAAGATTATCATCGTATAATAATTATGGTAATTATAATGCAATGGTTTCAAAAAACATGGGTCTTAAGTTAACTCAAGAGCCAACAGACACATTATTGTACTTTCTACCAACGTTGAGAGAGTATATATTCAGATCATTAGTGTCAGTCGTTGAGACAATGTCCATCCATTCATGAAAGCAGTTCTGTTGTTTATTAGATGACACGATTATATACCCATATCATCATAATATGCAGGTTCATGGGAGGTTCCGGTGTCCTTCACATTCAAATGTGGCTTGCACAACTGATTTAGGCCAAGGTATGTATCGGTAGTATGACATACATATAAGCATACTGTGCTGTGTGTACTAAGATAAAGGATTGATGGCTGACTGAGTATAGAGTTGTCAATAAAGTATACATTGGAATGCCTCAATGTATGTGCTGCTACTGTGCAGTCCGCTACAGCAGCGGTTCTCAAACTTTTCAGCTCTCGACCCCCAAAATAACAGTGCCAGAGACTCGGGACCCCTGCTAGCCCCAGAGGTGATAGTATTTTACAGTAATACTGTACATGCAGTCTAGTAGCAGAATACCCCAAAGTAATGTATAAACTGTACTACTACTAACAATTATGTCTAAACTATGCCATTTAAATAATTTCTCTTCACATAACTGGTCTCTTTTGCAAATTACAGTCTAAATGTAGAACTGCATATTCAGGCACAAATGTCTACTTTGTAAGGATAGTTCATTATAATAGACCAGAATTGTTTGTATTCGAATACCACATCAAACCACCTCCTTAGTCACTATCGGTGCACCCCACAAGGAATAAATAAATGGCATTACTGTGAATAGGTGTTCAGCTCCTACCAAGGTATTGTGAAAGTTTAATTACCTCCGAAAGATTCATTTAGCTGTGTCTGCCATGCGATGCTCCCTATTCCTCCCAAAGGCCCTGCCTTTTCTACTTCTCCTCTTCTAGTTAATCAACTCTCTCTCGCTCGCTCTCTCTCTCTCTCTCTCTCTCTCTCTCTCTCTCTCTCTCTCACTGTGTTAATATGATTTCAAAGCCAACCTGAAGCGTTTGCCTGCGGACCGGTTCATGAATGTGTCCATGATCTCGAAGTTCTGGTCTGCCGATATGTCCCTCCAGAAGCGATACACTCAGCTGGAATCTACCACAGCCCTAGTCCTGGGAAAAGCCCAGAAGATCGTCAGGAAGCTTTTCACCCTGAGCAAGCGCTGTCCCAAACTGCCCCGCATAAGTCTGCCCCGCGAAAGGTGAGCTAACTAATGTGTATCTTTCCCAGGAAAAACAGAGTGTACAAACGGCACCGCTTTTGCTATGGAAGTGTTTACAGCAGACACGTTGCTGATTCATCATGGCCACTGATTCTCAAACAGCCTCTCTATATATATCTATATAGATATAGATATAGATATCCTCTCTATATATATAATAAATAAAACAGTTATTAGCAATGCTCCCAAAGCTACTGTACACAGGAGCAGAACACAAATAGCAGTGTGGAACACATTAAACCTCCTATTAGATTGATCAAAAACATTGTAGTTTTGGATTTTTTTCCAAAAATAATTAATGTGTGCTCTGGTGCCTTTTTGTTGATATTGCTGGTGCATTTGTAGCACCAGGGACCACAAAAAGGCCCATAGCACTAGCCAGTTAGATGTATGCTATCAGCCTAGTGCTTTAGGCATTTAGTAAAGCATCTGAAGCTGTAAAGGGGTTGGTTTCAATGTTCTCCTACGCAGTTCTTGAAACCATCAATAAAGCAACAACATGCCCACAATGTCAAGTCTGCCAAAGAAGTAAGAACAGTAAAAATACACAATTTAGCACCATCCAACACTGTAATAACGCTCATTGTTCAAAACCACTATTTAACACTGCAACAGCCTGTTGGCTTTGTTTAGCTGTTGTCTAGGGACTGCCTCTAATCTACACCTGATTTCTACACCTGCCATTGTTTACCAAGCAAAAAATACCTTCGCAGCCTTCACTCAGACGTCATTACTGTACATGGCAATTTGGGTGCTATGCCTCAGGGAGCAACCTTAAGACAGATGTTGAGGCGAGATGGGGTGGCGGGGGGCTTGTTAGAAGATAGATGGCAACGAGAAACAAAGTTAAAGATACCGAACAGGGGGAGGTGTTGTTGCTGCGTGTTGAGAGAGAAAGAGAGAGAGAGAGAGAGAGAGAGAGAGCGAGAGATATGTCACGAAGCCGATTGCGAAAGCGAACTAGAGGGAAATAGAGTGTCTAGTTACTGGTTGAAGGGGCTTTTGTTCTGCGGGGTATGTCGGTCTCTGGCACATGGTAATCAAGTGTTCTCACAGACCGACAGCTAGGAACTTGTTTACCCATGCAGGGCTTTAATTTCCCTGCCACTCCTTTCACTCCAGCCATCAGTCTATCACTATAGCATCTCTCTCTCTCTCTCTCACTCTCTCTCTCTCACTCAGAGTTGTCACTCTCTCCATTCCCACTGCCTCGTTCGTGCTCTCTCGTTCTCTGTTATCCCCCGATGTGTCACTCGGATTATCAAGGCAGTTCACTTGCTCTGGTGCCATAGCGAGCTACCGCGGCCCGCTCAGACGCGGTGCTTTCTCTTTTCCCCCTTCCCAGCGCAAATCCATTTGCTTTATCGTCTTTTTTTCTTCTTCATCTATTTACACAGGCCTGGGGGGGGTACGCAAACGTTGGAGTGTTTGGGCAATGTTGTGTGTGATTTCCAGAGGTTAGCCCGGGGAAAGAATCTCTGCATAGCCAATTTCGGTGTGAAGTTGTGCTGACATTACCACAGGAAAGTGGATGGTAATTTATGCATGTCTCTGCCTTCGCGTCGAGACTAGGGCCGTGTCCTGACCACCCATCCACCCTCTCAGCCCCCAGCTCATTTCCCTCATTTAAAAAAAAAACAAACAAAAAAAAACACTGTCACCTTGACATTGATATATTATCTAATTTGTTAGCATGGTAAATTACATACATAATGTAGATACTACCAAGAATTGGAGTAATCTAGGGAATGTTATAATTTGGTTTCAATATGATGTTGCATTAAAATTGATTTTGAGAATTTCCTTTTAACGTCAGTTTATATTTGTATGAATGCATGATGACTACAACATATCAACACAAGCAATTCTCTTAAATCTCAGCTAGGAGGAGAAGTTCTGGCCTAGGAATAGCCAGGGGGAGCTTCAGCTTCTTAAGCTGTTGGGCTTCTCTGGGTGGGGAACTCCCCCCTCAACAACAGAGATCTAAATTGGACTTTGTGCTGTATTCTGCAGAAATCAATACTTATTTACGGCTTTGTGTGTCTAGCACAAAGCACATTTAAGTCGGCTAGCATGCCTAGGCTACGAGAGGTTATTTGCAAAGGTGTCAAGGTCTTTGAGATGCCCAGACATCTCCAGTGGAGCTCTAAATGGCATTTGAAGCCAGCAGTAGTGTGAAGACCTAACCTACATATATATAACTACCATTAAATCTTTCATGGACCTTAAAGCTGAAAACCATCCAATATCTATTTTCCATTATTTTGTTAAAAATGGTTACAAATCATTTTGTGTAGCAGGATCGACGCTATTACTTTAACAGTGATCAGCGCCTAACATGATGCTGAAACATGATGCTAGATGTATGTAAAACTTAATGCTTGCCACTGGTGTATTAGACCCATTAAAAAAAACCTGGCGGCAAGCATCATGCTCAATACAGTATGGTTGATGACTTAACACAAAATAGCCATATCTTATAAAAAGCAATTAATAAAAAATAAAAAAAAACATCCAGAAATATGTACTGTACTTGAGGGAACAGTGGTCAGCGAAAATGTCAAGTCTATCACATATATTCTGGATGAGCCAAGAAGAAAATTACATCCACTTGCATGGAGGGTAATGAATATATGTTAATACCATTACAGCTTAATTATTTTACACTGGTCACGGACTGCTGCATGGATTTAACTTTCACTTTTTTGTGCTGCAAATAGTACATGAAAAAATTAAAAAGGTATACGTTAAGGATCTTCTGTTGCTCTGTCGAGTTACACAAAATATCTTTTAAAGCACAAGCATCAAATATTACAGCCCGAATCCTCTACAACCATCAACCTTCGGCCATCTGAGGAATGCTTCCTTTAAAATTTAAAAGCAGTAAGGTGCTCATCTGAAAAGTGTCTATGTTGCATTTTGTCCGAACTCCACATGGTGGTTCTATTCTAGATGGTTCATGTGTGGATATCTCTATGCATATTCGTCTGGTCGGTGTGACGTCATATATCCAAAAGTGGCTTGAGAACTCGGTAACAACAAACAGCTGCGGCCTAGCAACCAAATGTTAAAACAGTGGTGAAATTGTTTCACATGTACTGTAGGCTATTCACATGGGTTTTGCAAAGTCTATGTTTATTTTTTTTAATGTATTATGCTGATTTAGGCTATTTGGTATATATTTATATTATTATGAGCTCCCAGGCATTGCCAAGAAGCATTAATTGACACTGATTTGGACCATTAAGAAAAAATCAAAACCTTTGTTTTCACCATTGTCTTACTAAGCAATCGCGTTACTTCTGGGCGTTTGCCGACCAGACGAATTAGTTGTTTCCTTTTAGACCCATGCGAATATATATATATATATATATATATATATATATATATATATATATATATATA
>JAODUK010018641.1:0-26331 GCA_027564635.1 Typhlichthys eigenmanni
ACCCCCCCCCCCCCCCCCCCCCCACACACACACACACACACACACACACACACATCCTTTTAGAAGCCATCTGTGTTGAGTTACGAGGATGATGAGGACGATGAAGATTCTGATATATTTGGAGATTCAGACAAGGAGGATGATGATGGTGAAGAAAATGGCAAACCGGTATGACTGACATTAGTTGGAAAATGTGTTAGACTGTTCTTGTACGTCCCCAGAGTATAGAAGCTTTCAATTCAATAATAATGGATCATAAATAAAATGTATATGCGCGCGTTCATGCAAAGTTACAGAGCTGGATCTAAACTGAAGTATATTATACTGTATATCCATGTAAGGCTTTGACTTTAATAATTATCAAAGCAATTAGAGAGAATAGCAAAACATGTACAATGAAAATACAAGTTAGGTCTTTTTAATTCATTGTCTTTTTTTTTTTAACCTTTAGAGTAAAGGCCCGCCATCCTTTGCTGATGAACTTGCAGCCAGAATCAAGGGTGACTCGACCGAGGGAGATCGTGCATGTAAGTCCTTTTATTCCATGAATAAAATGCTTGTTTTTTTCACTCTATTCCTGAAATGCTTTTTTCAACGTACTCCTTACATTTTATTTTAGGTAAGATCATTAGGCAATTATTAGTATTTGAGCCTGATGCAAACAAGCATTAGGCTTGATTGTATCACCTTTCCATGCGCATGCTTATATTTATGTTTTTGTTTCTACCATTTCATATTTTGAAAGCTTTGACATCTAAGAAGAAAAGTAAAGACAAGAAAGTGGCTGAAAGGCCATCTGGTAGGAGATCAGTCACCATAATATAGGTTAATCGTTTGAACTGTGCCTGTGCTTATTATTATTATTATTATTATTAAGCTCCACAGAGCAGCCATTTCAATGAAATAACTATTGTTATGTCTTTTTTTCCCCCCACATTGTATCTTATTATTATTATTATTATTATTATTATTAAGCTCCACAGAGCAGCCATTACAATGAAATAACTCTTGTTATGTCTTTTTTTCCCCCCACATTGTAGCAGCAGTTGATGATGACAGCGATGATATGTTCAAGCCCCCCAAGATGGAGGATGAAGATTTCTCTCCATTTGGAGGGAGGGGTGGGCTATTCAGTGGAGGAAAAAGCCTTTTTGATGATGACGACGAGGTATATTAACCCTTATTGATTTCACTTTCAGTCAATTCTCAATTTGTATGACATATAATTTACTCTGGTCTACAACCTTTTTAGCTGTCTAATTTTGATAATTTAAAATGTATTGACTCATTTTGTATAATGTTATAGGGAGATCTTTTTTCTGAAAAACCAAAAGCTGCTGCTGAAGACAAACCTAAATCCAGTGCCAACACCACAGGTACAGTAAGACAAGTACAATAAAGTAATTATGAAATGGATGCTTAAAGATGCTCTTTTTTACCAGATGTTATGTTACACTCAAGGTAATATAACATTGTTTTATATGCTGTGGTAATAACCTAATCTCTAATTACCTTCTAGAATATAGTATTTATTCACTCTTCTTTATTATAGGCAAGCCTGGAAAGAAGATTCCACCAGGTGGCGTTTCAATATTGCCAGGTGGCCTATCAGTGCTTTACTTCTTTGCAGCAATGAGATCAATTCTGTCTTTAACTTCTATGCAACTATTTTCAACTAAGCAAATGATCTTTTCCCATAAGATAACAGCCTTTTTGCTTCAGAGAATTACTCAGACTCCATTGAGCGCAAAGAGAACGGGACATCCATCAAACCCAAATCACAGGGAGACACCAAACAGACCCATGCTGTAGGTAGCAAAGGAGCAGGTGGACTGTTTGACGAGGAAGACGAAGATGACTTTTTCAGTGGAAAGAGTCTGATGAAGTCCAGCTCGGGTACGTGTGTAGGGAACTGGCTTTTTAATGCTTTGCTTTTTCGCTGCAGTTCTGTAATTTCAAACTGTCACATTGTCCACGTGCAGCTGGACAGGACACGTCGAAGCCAAAAAATATTTCTGCGCTCTTTGGCGAAAACAATGAAGATGAAGAGGCGGGGGATATATTCCGTGAGAATACACTGGCCCCAGCTCAGATCAGGAATGAGGTTCCAGAAGAACAGGCTGAGTCTCCTGAAAAAAGGGTATTTGTAAACCATTCCATTTACCATTCAAATAACATTCTCTCTTAGTAGCAATAATTGTATAAGACACAATATGTGAAGTTTTTTGACCAGATGCCTTTCCCCCATGTACGTAAAGCTATAAACACCAAAAAACATTTTTCCCCTCTTTAATTTCTTTACAATATCTTCTTTGTTATGGTATACCAACATACAAATTATATTAATCTGACACTTGGGTATCATTAATAAATGTCCAAACAAGAAAATGTAGGTAAGAAATTGACAGTTTTCTCCTTTAATGACATCCTATGCTTATTATTGACTGTTTAGGTGCCAGCAGGAGCCATCTCTGTGTTTGGCCCTGGGACTAAGACCCTGTTAACTGAGGGCCTGAGAAAACGTCAACCATCCACCCGTGAGGAGTCTGAGAAATCAGAGGTCTGAATTTATCTTGAATTGTTCAAGCTCAATCACTCTCACAGTGATACTAGAGTAGACTTCGACTTTTGTTTTCTTGTTCAGTTTTATGTTCTGCATTTCAGAATGAGCCACCACTAGTCATTGGGAATACCTCAACAAATGAACATATCAACAAATCAAACAAGGCCCAGACCAGTGGCCTATTTTCAGATGATGAAGACACACAAGTATGACTCCTCATCTTTTTTTTTTATATATATATATATATATATATATATATATACACACACACACACACACAATATAATCCGATATTAGTTATAATAATTCATTCCGAACATCCGATGTTTTGTATCCATATAGATCTTTCCAACCATTCCTAAGAGCCGGTCAAAGCCGGAATATATAAGCCAGGCTAAAATTAACAAGATTCCAACATCATTATTTGATGATGAGGAAGAAGAGGTAAAACATAATAGTTTTTCTCAATGCTGTTGTTAGACCATGGCTTTACAGCAATGTAACATTGTGTTTTACCTTACAGGATCTATTTGCATCTGCAACTAAATCAAAGCCTAAGCCTAACCAAGGAAAAGCCTCCACGCCACAACCCAAGAAGACTATAACCAGCTCCCTCTTCAGTGACGATGAGGTATAATGGGCTAGTGTGATTTCCCCACCTTTGCTCACTATACCTCTTTGGTTGTAATTTCATACACTTGTGTATACAGAATGTGCGGCTATTCTAACACGGCGAATCAGTGAATGACAGACAAATGATGTGTGTGCGAATAACAGGACCAGTGGTTCAATGCCAAACCCAGTGCAGGGACAGTAACCCCGTCAGGAGGGATGAAATCCAGTGCTAGCGCCCCCTCCGGTCTGCCGAGTGCTGTTGCGGTGGAGAAAGCCACCCTCTTTCACAATGATGACGAGGATGATCTTTTTGCTCCAACGAAACAATTAAGGTATTGATAGCGTAAACCACACTGGTTCAGGTGCGGTGTTATAATATGTTGCCATAACCTGTTAAATACTAATTCTTCTCGACAATGACAGTCAGAAGAAGCCTCAGAAAGCCGCCCTCTTATTTGAAGACGAGGGTGGTGACGATGTGAACGAACCATCCCTCTTTGGCTTCATGCCTGGCAGCGGCAGCGATTCTAGAGCCCCGTCTGCTAAAGTGAGTCCAATTATAATGAATTTGTCATGCTGCGTTTCAAACAACATGCCGTTCATATAGGCACAATACATGCTATTGATCTTGTGTGTTTCTTCAGACCTCCACTGTGGCCACTCCAGTTTCCTCCCTGTTTGACCCAGAACAGCCAGCAGAGGCTGCTGTCTCCAAGGCAACCAGACATGAGCGGGAGAAGCCAGCAGTGAAGAGCCCAGCAGAGGAGCTTCCCTCGCCTCCACCAGAAAACAGTCACCCTAAAAAGAAGCCAGTGGGCGCGGTCAGTCTCTTCGGGGGCATCGATGTTCTGGTCAAAACGCAGAATACAAGCCCACTGGATAGTGAAGATGACTTCCTATCCAAGGAGAGCCCGCCCCCTCTTGTTTCGAAGAAGAAAGTCAAAGCAAACACTCTTAGCCTTTTCGACGATGACGAGGGGGAGGAGAATGAAACGGATTGGAATGTGCCCATTTCTATTACCAGTAAACCCGTGTCCAGTACCACTATAAAGGTTTGTTTAAATGTCAATTCTAACATAATTTACTCTGATGTTACATTTTTATTCTTACTTTCACAGATGTGCTTAGACATGCAGAAATTAGTTTAGCATTCATTCATTAACGTTCATATTCATTAACCTGCCCAAAATTAGTTTCATTACTATCTTTCAAATCCGTCTTTTCAAAGTTGCCTATAACAATTAACCCTTTGTTTCTGTCTCTATGTAAGATGTCCTTGAGTGTCCTGAAATAAAATGTATTGTTATTATTTATTAACAGCAGCAAACAGTTTGTTATGCATTCAGGCATATGTTAAGTGAGTGTGTGTGTGTGTGTGTACTTTGTGCAGCCTGCTGAGGAAAAGCCATGCACCAAGAGCACAGGTGTGTTCCAGGATGAGGAGCTGCTATTTAGTCAGACACAGCAAAAGGATAATGACCCAGATGTAGACCTCTTCGCCACCTCTGGGAAACCGCAGGTCAGTCACATTCAACAAGTATTATTATTATTATTATTATTATGGGCCCTGGCTCATTCATACTGACAATAACTGTTTCATAACCCACATCTGTGAGCCTTGAGGCTAATACTATAAAACTATACATGTTTGTGTTGCTAGCCTTCCACAGCTAGCACATTGAGGCCAGCAGTACCCTCTTTGTTTGCAGAGGATGATGAGGATGACCTCTTCTTCAGCTCAATCAAGTCCAAAGCTCCTCCACCGGTAGGACCTCTATTGGTTTATGCTTATTGGCACCTTCCTAAAATATTGGCCTATGTACACTGAACCAAATATTGGCATAGGCCATTATACTACAGGGGTAGAATTGCAGTATATTTTCAACTGAGGATGTAGGCGATTTTACTAGCATCACGATGAGATAAAAAAATGTATTATTACTAAATATTTTAGGAAGGTGACTTTATCTGACCACATAAAGAAATGTCTAATTACAGAACTTTAAAAAAAATGTTTTATTTATAAACTAACCTGTCTTTCTCTTTGGATTTCCTTATTCAGAAAGTATCAGAAAAGCCCAGTAAAACTAAAGATGAGGCACCCCTGACATTTTCAAGCACAGAAGTAACACCAGAAAGTGAGGTAAGTTGATATTACAAAAATATAAAATAATGTTAATATAATGATTTACCAGTTAACTACAATACTTGTAATGCATCAAGGAGGCTGTGTGCATATTAGCACAAAGAAAGCCTTTGGTCAGATTTACATTTGAACACACCATGTTGTCATTTAACTGCACAGAAACCTGCTTCAAGCCCTGTAAAATCCAAAGACCCATCATCAAGGATTGGGAAACTTAAAGTAACTCTCTATTTTTGGTTGTTTCTACTGAACAAAAAGCTAAAAGATCTTTTCTATTCTTTACTGAAATCCTTTCATTATCCATTCTATACTTTCTTTAGGATTTCCAGGCTCTTCAGAACTAAATATCTTTGCTCTGTCATCTGATGACATCATTATTAGATTTAAACTGTTTTGCAAGAGAATGCATTTTATCATCTTTTATTTAAAAAAAAAAAAAGTCATTCATAATCTCTTGCTTTAAGTATCAATCCTCATGCACCAATATGCTTGTGTTCTACTTTTCTCTGTACTCAATTTATCCTTGGTCCTGACTGAGGGTTAACATTGCTTTCCTTTTGATGCACAGTATGCATTGTAAATATCTACTCACTTTTAGTAGTAATAATACCTACATATCTGTTATTTTGGGTTCATAACGTGTTTGTACCATATACACGAATAACATTGATGAATGTGTTACCTGTTTTGTCTAGGCCAATCCCAATCTGATGATCAACCCATCTGCTTTGCTTGCCGGTGCGGCCCCCCATATCTCAGGGGCCGTAAGTGTACTCCCAAGCCTGACCCCCGATTCTTCCTCTGGGGTGTCAAGCTCCAGCCATAGCCCCAGCCCTGCCACCACTCCAGTAAGCACAGGCGTGACCTTTGACACCCCAGTCCAGGTCACTACATTGCAGAGCACCAACAAGGTAGGTAGTGCATTTCACAGCATAGCATTGCTTTATGAAATCCTTTGGTGTGAATAAGTTGCCCATGACTGTTGTTAGAGGTATGCTGACTTAAAGGTTGGGGTAAGTCATTCTTGCTAACTTGGAGCTCAAATCCAAAACGTATCACTCCGCAGCGCCGCCTTCACATATAAACCCATTGTGAAGCAATGCGTAGTGCTGGCTTTGTTGATACGAGCGGTGTTCACCACTTCATGTTCCTATTTACGGAGCCAGGGCTGTGTAGAAGTATCAGATCATTGTTTTAACATGCACAGAGAACGGTAAGCTCGTGAAATGTGAGGAGATATTGGTTGAATATGACAAAAAAGTGTATTTGCTTACATTTAGCTTGCAATAGCTGACTTTAACTATTATTTCCCCCACTCAGAATCGCGCCAAAGTCTCGGCGCAACGGCGGCCGCAGTCACGAGCGGCCAGGCAGCAGGCAGCCCAGAGATGTGTGGAGGATACAGAAGGCAACCAGGAAGGGGACAGACCTGGAGCCAAGCCAGATTGGTCTGGGTTAGACTTACCCTCACCAGCCCAGGCTAGTCAGTCCATGGCCAGGCCAAACCTGTCTAACACAGCCGCGGCCATGCCCTCACCTCAGCCCCTGTTGTCTGAGGTCTCCTCCATACCCTCTGTCCTTGCCTTGCCTGTATCCACGATGCCTGGGAATAAAGATTCTAGTAAAGGGAAGGGTAATGCCCGGGCACTGCCACCTTCTGTTGAGGAGGACCTGTTTGGCTCCGATAGCCTCTTCGGTGGGTCTTCGGAGCCTCAACACACCACACCCTCCTCCAGGCACACAACAAAGACTGAACAACCTATGGCCAGTAGCCATGCAATAGTGAAGAGTGACAGTACGCTACCATCCATTTTTGATGATGGTGGCGATGACCTTTTCCAGAAAGTTAAGCCAAGGCCCGCTACACATAAAGCCAAGGCTTCATTTATGGAAGAGGAGGATGATGATGATGATAATAATAATAAAAATTATGATGATTGTGTGGATATCTTTGGAGTGAAAGACAGTTCCAACCACATATCTGCAGTTGGTAAAGACAACCATACCAGCAGTAATGTTACCAAGCTGGTAATCGTCCAGGTACTGTTGTTTATGTTATTCTGGTTTATGTTCTTTAAAGTATTAAGAATGCTGATGTTTTTCCTTATTGGCCATATGTCTGTTTTGCCAGGAGGAAAAAGCCACTATGCCTAAAGCTCAAAAGAAGCACAAAGAGAAGTCCCTAGATGCCAGTTTATTTGATGACAATGTTGACATATTTGCGGACCTGACAGCCACTTCCAAAGCAAAAGAGAAGTCTAAGAAGAAGGTCGAGACTAAGTCAATATTCGATGATGACATGGGTAAGCAAGTATGCCTTACCATTTTACTTTTAATTTTAAAATGTATGTGTAACTGGGAAGATTTCAATAGTAAGTCTAAACACATTTTCCGTGTTTAACCAAATGATGTGTTCACATTTATCCAAAAGATGACATCTTCTCAAGCACAGTAAAACCATCGAAGAAAGCTCCTCTCAAATCTAAGAAAGTTGCATCGTCCAAGGACACCACTGGTGCGGCGGCAGATTCTGGAAGCATATTTGATGATCCACTCAATGCTCTTGGTGGGAACTGAACTGTTTATACTTGCCTGGATTTTATTTGCTAAATTGTGCAGTAAATATTTTGGCATTTCAAAGGCTGGAGAAATGGATCGAAGGGCAGCACTGTTGATAGACACTTTCTATGAAATACTGTATCTTATTTTTGGAAGGAATTCAATAGAGTAAAATAAATTGTCTCACAGTCCAACAGCATTTACCCAATCATCTCAACGTCTGATCAGATTATAAATTATGAAATGCTGTTTTATTTAATATACATTATAGCACTTTACAAGCATACTACATGCTTAGCCTTGAGGCCTGCAGATATTAACAGTATCAAAATATAGTTTATGTCAAAGATGCCTGTCATTTGCGTAGAACTATGGTCATTTGCCCATTTGGCTTGCCATGTTGAGATTCTATGTCATTTTTTTTAGTGCCATATGAATGATTGTGTCTACTACTAGGTCCTATGGCCTGGTTATTTTGACTTTTATTTTTTAACGAATATGTAATTCATCCATTTTCTAACTTTGGCTGTGACTAAAGGGAAATTAATTTTTAACTAAAAATATTTTGTATCAGTTATGTGTGATCTCTTCAGATGTATTATATTTTTATCGTGATACCTTTTATTTGTATTTCTCTCTCTCTTTTTTTTCTTCTTTTTTACACAAAATGTGATGCTAGAGACTTTATAAGGAATAATGTTCATTTGCATAAAGGTGTTGCCTGGACACATTTTTCAGTGCCCCCTTCATATTACGGTGCCAGACGAGTCGATAGAGGTATTATTTATTACCATAATACGCCTGGCAGCGGAATGGACGGTATTAATCCTGAACATGACAATTTACGTTACATTATCGATTATACATAACGATATCTATTATACTTATTTCATATGAATATTGTATGCTGATTCAATCATATTTGTCTTATGATTGATATTTGTAGTACCAGGCAACCGTCATTGTCCCGCCTCAACTCGGCGTGTTCATTGGTCACCCACACCTCCTTCCTTGTCAGTCATGATGACGTAGCATGCTCCGATTGTTGTCAATCAACCACCAAGATCTCGTCCAGCCTCCTCGATTGACAGGTGTGATGATAGTAGCCACAACGATGAGTCCATCATTACTGTAGCGCATTAATTTCGTTAAAATTCTTCTTTTGCATTTTGGCCGAAAGCTGAAGAAATGTCTGTTGGTTTCACACTCGCCCTCGAAAGCTAAAGCTCTCTGAATTCCAAGCTTGGATATTGCTAGCAGCTTGCTAGCCAACCCAGCAGAAAGGTAGCCATTGTTTGCTAACAACGGTGCTTAGCTACTAGCGAAGGAAAGCTACATTTGTTTTACTTGTGAATGTTTGATTGTTTTTTGTTTTTGTTTGTATTAATAAAAGTATGAATGTATAACAAGCGGGTTGTTAAAACGTGCCTAATGTAGGGTTCTTTAATATGTTTGCTTAGCATTTCGCGAACGTTTGCCGATGGCATACAGGTGTTACGCCTAATTGTGTGTGCTGCCGAATTCAGTGACCCTTTCGAAAGTGCGCATGCGCCACCTAAAATCATGTACAATCTATTAGTGTGTGTGTGAGATTTCTAGTGCACTTTGTGTCTCGCTCCCGAAGTGTTTTAGTTCGTTAAAGGGTTAATAAAGGTTAGATATATCGATGGTGGTTTGCTCTGCAAAAAGCTTGTTATTTTAGCGATTTCTGAATAAAAAGTGTATATAATCTACTTTATCTACACCAGCCTCGTCGTTTTAAGGTTAATTGATGTCTAGATATTTCTAAATATTATTTATAGATCTATCGAACTATTTCATGCTTTTCTGCTTTATTTAACATACTTCGTTTCGAAAGGGTCACTGAATCCGGGAGGACACAGAATTAGGCGTAACACCGGTATATGTAAAACGTACTGTAAGATACTACGTACAGTAGTGCCGTAGCGGAACACCAACTCCATCCATCATAACTATAGTACTGCTGCCGGGTAGTTATTTTATCGATATGGCCATCGGCCCTTGAATACGAAAATAAGGAGTCAGGAGTTTGATTTCGGTACGGTACGATATATATCACAAATGTTCCTGTACGGTACCTGGCCTGCTTCCCGACATGCTACCGTACCTTTGTCTTACTGAGAATAGTCGGACAACCCCTATTCGTTGGTTGTTAATCTGTTGTTCCATATAATTAGCATGATGTAGCATTAGATGCTTTATTTATTTTTTGCTTCTTATGTCTGACCTTACCTTTTATAATATTTGGCCCTATGTCCTTCACTGCTGAGACAGTTGTATTTAAACTGCCTGCCAGCCTCAGTACAGTAGTTATATCTTTCTATCAGAAAAGTATGCTCGACATTGCTAGAATTGGTTTCCAAATAAAAACATTTCATCACACAAAAGTTGACCTACCTACTTGTATTTTGGTTGTCAGATTGTAAAATATTCTGTTGGGTGATTTATTGTAGGTTATGACGTTTAGCTATTTTGTTTCTGGTTGTTTACAAATGTTTATTTTCATTTGATATTTCAGGTAAGGTGTTCACTATCAAAAGACATGTGTGACACTCTTTATGGAATTAAATAACATGTCTGATCTTCTTGAATATTGACCTGGGCCAAATGCAGAACTCTTTTTAAGGGGTTGCACATGTTAACAGTATGCAGAAAAGTACTCTTCTTAAAAACTACAAGAAGTCATCTTAAAATATAATGGGATCATGTTACTGAATGTGTCTGGAAACATTTGTCTTACAGTTATTGCAGCTTAGCAACTGAAAATGAGTAAAATAATATATAGGCTTACAGAGTTAATTGTATCCCTGTATTCCATTATGCATCTATTTCCCTTATTCTCTCAATTCACTAAATCATTTCAAAATCTTTGGACCTCTTATTTAGCATCCATAACTGTTTGTTTTTCATTGTAAATAAATATGAATTACCTTTGGTATTTTAACATGTCTAAACGTGTTTACAAGACATGTTTTCTGTTCCGCTGGTTATTTGCAGCTGTGCATGATGTGTGACTGCGGTGACGCCAGTGAGCAGCACCTATTCTTCTCTCCCCACTCCTGGGCCAGCACCCTCGCTCTTCCATCTCCTTGAAGTCCCTCTCTCCTGACCTGCTAGCATGGCTGACAGGAAGGAGCCACCGTTCTACAATGACCACAGCATAGGAACCTTTCACTACAAGCTGCCGTTCTATGACACAATGGACCTTTTCATAGAGACTCTGACAGGGACCTGCTTTGAGTTGCGTGTGTCACCATTTGAGGCTGTCATCTCAGTCAAGGCCAAGATCCAGAGGCTGGAAGGTATAATAAGCACAACATATTACATCACACACACTGATTTTTCAAGAAGAAAATAAGTGTTGCACGGTTGTTTTAAAAATGGGTCACATTGGATAGAAATCATTTTCTACTGATGTTTAACTTAAAGGTGGTAATCTATTTTCGCAGCCAGTAAAATCAAGATATTCAGGCCAGTGTAACGTATCACCTTGCATGGCTAAGATGCCACGGCCTTCTGGATTATGTGCTCCCTGGGCTAGTGCACATTCACAGCCTGCCATATTAAATCCAACCGCTTTGTTAAATAATGTATTTGCTCATGTGGTTGATCCATCCTCGAGGTGCACACCTCTGCTGTAACGTTCACAAATTGTCCCATTAATTCAATTGCTTATGAGCTGGGCCTGGCCAATGTTAAAGTATTTTCTGGCAGTAATGGTAAAATTAAATTGGCTAAAGCTTTAATAGTGTAGCACCACCTGTATTGTACTGGCAATATAAATATTGTGCTCTTGCATTTCTATATAGTAAAGTAATCTACATCAGGCAACCCCAACAGTATATTTAATATTAAACTTACATTTAGATTTTGCCCTGTTCTTATTCACAAGTTAACCTTGGTTTGCACTGCTTTACCTTTACAAAAATGTCTGAAACTATGCATCTGACTACTCAGCTGAGTATAATATGTTCACAAAGTTGGTGTGGCCTACACTAGACAGAGTTCATTATGCACAACATTGCATATTTCATCATTATCCGTGAGTAATGCTGGTATATTGCTTTTTTGTGATATACTGCATGCGATCAGCGGCAGCTTTGACCTTGGTAATTTGCCCTCTGAGGTTACTAGGCGATGTCTGCCTTGGGGAAAAGAGTGTCTATGGCGGCATTCTCTGACTACGGCTGTATTCCATCTCTCCCAGAATGGTCTCTCTCTTTGCTCTCTGTGTGTGTGTGTGTGAGTGGGAGGTGTGTCTGGCAGCCCAATGTGACAGGACATGCCCTGTTCACTCTCAAACACTGGCCCAACACCCGCAATGGGTCAGTAGGTTCAAACCAATGTGGGCAGAGAAAGCTGCATGGCTAGACATAGGCTTTAGATTGCAAACGGGTCACTCCAGAAAGCCTCTGTTATAGGCCTGTGGATTGGCATGTTGAATACCAAATATACAGCAGCAAAGTGTAGGACATAATGAATAGTGCTCCTTATAACAGAGTTTTGGGTCTGTGTGTGATTGCACATGGGTCTTCTTGTGCTGCTTTTATTTGGACTTCCAGTATGTGATTTGGTATAATTGTTCAATGATCTACTAGTTTGCCGCACTAGGGCATGTTTGCCTTTAGGGGGCAGACAATACATGTCTTTATTATCTGTATAAAACATTCTGTTGGCAGAAAGCCCAGTAAAGCCATGCAGATTCTGAAAGCTCTACCTCTTATTATGTTTTTAGAATTTTAGTCTGGGATGGGATCTCTTAATTCAAAACTGCTTTTCAGCCGGATACCGAACCATTCCACTTTTAGGTAGGTAGTTAAGTTGGTGCCAACTGCAATTGGACCACCTTCTACTGAATCACTGAATGTGGACTGACATACAAATTATTTGATTTGCACCGCCTCTTTAACATTGGATGGAGAGTTTGCAGATTGACATGCCAAGTTGAACAAGTCGGGATGCACTAGCTGGGGGTGTCGCTCCCTACCTCAGATTGGCATCCCCATTATTTTAAGTATTAACAATCAAAAGAGAGGCTTCACCAAAACCTTGGATGTTTTATTTCTGTCTTTAAAGGCATCCCTGTTGCCCAACAACACCTGATCTGGAACAGCCTGGAACTAGATGACGAGTACTGTCTACATGACTATGGGTAACCAGCTTCTTTCTGACCCTCTTTTAACTTTCAGTTTTTTTCCTTCGCTGTTATTAACACCAAGCTGAGGATGTTGCCGTATGTCAGCAACAGGCCCTTATGGAAACAATCATGAGAACACATTGCTTGTATTGGAATTTATTTTGTGTGCTGCTGTGAATCAAATCATGACTCCATTCCACATGTAGAAAGTATAGACTAGTGACGTATTGGCCAGGCTCTGCCATCTCACGTCTTCAAGCCATGTGTGTTTACTAGATGCAGGCCTGCTCCTCCACTGCTCTGCAGGCTACAGACGGGGGCTTTTGTTATGAATGCATGTCACATATTTTTCCACACCAACAACTCTGGGTGAAGTGTGCCTTTTGAAAATGTACGGCGCAGCAGGAGTATTGTGAGCCGTGAAATGTGGGTTGCGGGACGACCGTTTCCGTAGCGTCACGCGCCTTTTAGACCTGTTTGCCTACAGTCTCCTGTGTCGACGTTCCATTTAGCCTGTGCACGTTGCAGCAGAACGTTGCACAGGTGGCAGCGGCCCTGTCGGCGTTGCCCCGCGCATCAGCTCGCCGTATGTCTTCTCCGCAGAATTTCAGAGGGCTGCACTCTGAAGCTGGTCTTGGCTATGAGAGGGGGACCCATCAACACCCGGAGAGGCAAGTGGGGGAAATCCCAAGAGGATGCGGTGGGTGTGTTAACCACACGCACACCCCCCTTCCTTACCTCCCTTCTGCTCTGCCAGTGACCATGGAGGAGCCTGCGAGAGACGTGGCGGACATGATGGAGGGCAGCCGGGAGGAGCCCTGGGAAAAGGGCTCGGCCAGCAAGCAGGTCACTTTCCTGGTGTACCGCGAGGGGGAACAGCTCAACTTCTTCCGGGTGGTGGACAGAGGAGACGGCACTCTGACCCCCCTCTCTGAAGCTCTCAGGTCAGCATTAGGTTCCAGGCACTTGGTATTATGTACACGCGTGTTAGACTGTGTTTTGACTGGGTTTGTAGCATTACATCGTACGCAGTAGCAGTATACTCTATTACTAATGCTGTCTGTCTTTACTGCTATGTAGTTGAATGGTAAATAATGGTCTGTACCGCTATTCGTTTTGTTCTGTGAATTGCTCTATACCAGTGGCGTTCAGCTCCAGTGGTGGAGATCCAATGCCCTGCATGTTGTTGACGTCTCCCTGCTCGAACACACCTGACTCAAATTAACGGGTCACTATCAGCCTGACGACAAGCCGTTCATTTTAATCAGGTGTGTTCAGGGTTGAGTTCCACTGGTCACAATAGCTGATATAATCACCGGCCTACTAACCAAGTATTACAAGTATATCCGTGTATTAAACGGTCTAGCTGTATTCTGCTTACTGTTCTCATTGGGAATCAGTAGTGTCATGTTGTTATTTATTATAAAGGTAATGAAATGAAAGCCTTAGGTGCGCAATGCTACTTCATGTGGTAGAACACTGCTATGTACAGTATGTATTAGTGATGCGCTGGGTGTTTTTTTTTTTTTTTTCCCCTCCACCGCTAGCACTGCCTGACTCGTTATGAGAGCCAACCCGCACCCACCCGGCCCACAAAAAAATGCGTTTATCAACCACCTGACCCGACCCGCAAACGCCAACTTGAGCCTGTATTTCTCTCTCTCTCTCTCTCTATATGTATATGTGTATATATGTGTGCATATATGTATATATATATATATATATATATATATATATATATATATATGCATGTTTCAAAGGGACATACACAGGCTCAGACAATAGCCTATTGCAGATCCACCAAAGTCCTTATGTCTCTGGAGCCACAGTAGGCTACAGCAAAGTGCGTTCGCAATAGGTTATGCTAGTATAATACATGGTTTCATGGCCTATAGGCAGCAGCGTGTCTGTGTATATACTACTAAATAAAGTAGGCCAATCCAACTTTTTAGCTCTGTGTGGATAATGCAGATTAGTCAGCATGAGAGGATAGCATGATGGGGGGGGGGGGTTTGATTGAGAGAAACGGAATCGGAGAATCCCCGCTTGCGAGCAATGTTTCAGTAGATATTTATTACTTGGTCGGATCACTGCTGTGCCGATTTACTGATAAGCTTATCCGAACCCGCAGGTCCAACCTCGAGATACGAGTTACGAGTCAGCCCGCGGATCACTTGTGTGTATGTGTGTATGAAGAGTGTTTCCCTTGCTGTGTCTGCCAGTGGTGGCTCCGTGTACAACGTGTACACCGAGGAGGAGGAATACGGGCTGGCCTCCTCAGCTATGCAGCAGGGCCTGGAGAACTCCGTCACCATGAACAAGATGAAGCTGCTCAAAGCCAAGATGGAGGACATGAACCTCAACAAGAAGGTAGCGATTTGCAGACACCAGGGAAAAGCAGGCATTTATTTACGTATTATTTATTTATTATATTTGTGTATAATTTATTTCAATGCGACATTGCTGCCAATATACATGGAGTGCAGGTTCTATTCAGGGTGCACATTTGTGTTTTGAGTTCTGTGCATGCTGCTTTCTAATTCCCTTTTAATGTGTGTGTGTGCCTGTGCCCCTGCGGCCCAAGAAGTCTTCAAAGTTGAAGCCGCGGCCCCCTCTGGGCCCCCACCCCACCGTCAGCTCCCTAGGGCCCTCCACCACCAGACGGCAGCATCGCATGCTCCGGCCGCTGCCCCAGGGCGACCAGCCTCGGCACGTCGACGCCCAGCTCCTTCCCGCCAGAGACCAGGAGCCTGCGCAGCACCCCGCTGCCCCCTCTTCCTCTCTTTTTCCCACGGGCAGACGAGTCCCGCCCTCTTGCCCCAACTCCGCCGCCGCCGCCTCCTCCTCCTCCTGTTACATGCTCCAGGAGGAGGAGGCATGGGAAACCTGTCCTCCGTTCACAAAGGTCCGGCCACCTCCCAAGGTATCCCGTCTGGACGTGGGCGGAGCCAGGTTGATGAGGGACTGCGTGTACCCGCAGCTGCCTCCTCTGTCCACCAGGGGTCACCCCGCGGGGTCCTTGGAGGCGTCCGAGCACGGAGGAGAGGCGCTGGGGCTGGGCTTGTCGGAGGAGGCGTCCGTCCAGCCAGCTGCCACCGCGTTGGGGGAGCTGATGTCGGAGCCCCTGTGTCTGGAGGAGCGGGGTCTGCAACGCCAGCTGGGTCCGCCAGCCTCCCTGCTGAACCCCTGGACGCAGTTGGGCAGCCCTCCCTCCCTGCTGCCCTTCCCCCCTGGCGGCAGAGATCCGTCGCCGCCCTTTGCCTTCTCCGCTGTCGGCTTCCCGCCGAGCCCCCCGCCCCCCCCTCGCCTCGTCACGGCAGACTGGCCCGGAGAGGGGCCGGAGGCCGTCGTGCCGGCCGACCGAGCCCGCGAGGAGCCCACAGGCCCCCTGGACCGCCCGGGGCTCCTCGCCTCTCTCCTCACCAGGGCGGCAGGCGGAGGAGAGAGGCTTCGCCCAGGCCCGGGTCTCTCATTGGTCCTGCCCGCCACCAGCGCCTCAAGGCAGGGCCCCCTGGAGCCCCGTCCCCCCTCCATGCCCAACAGCATACAGCTCCTTCAGGAAGACCTCGTGAGAAAAGTGTCCCCCTTGCACAGAGCAGCAGCCTCCCACATGGTGAGAGACCTGTAGACTGTGGTCTGTTTGAGTTTGTCTCTACTAGTTAAAGTAATAATGGCATACTTTTGTGTGTAGAATTTGTTTTGTTGAACAAAGTGTGAAATTATTAAATAGTTTCATTGAGCAAGGTAATCAGTTGTTGTTGTTGTTTTCAGGCCTCAAAAAGTCTCGGCTTTGCCGGTGGAGCTTCCAGTTCAGTTAGGAGATTAGGTAAGTGGAGTGCGCGCACACACACACACACGCATGCCCTCAAACAGCAGTGTGTTGTCAGTGTTGTGTGACAGACCTTCGTCGCACGTCACCGCTACACCGAGCGGCGCATTATGAACTCAACCCTGCGTTGAGGGTGAGGTGACATGTGACCCCGCGTCACTGGCAGGCAGGGCTACACGGAGAAGGTAACTGCATGTTGTGTGAGCGCGCCGTAGCACAGGGCCACAGCGGTGTTAAATATTTAGGCTGCCAGAGCTGTAAAGCCAGCCAAAGCAACCGCACGCACAGGGGCTGTGCGTTAAGCACACCAGCGCTGACAGACGCACTCACTTATTTCAGATACACTCCCACAGTATGCAAACTGACAGGCTGACATGTATTTCTCATTCATTACCTTAAATCTGTTGTGCTTGAGGTGCTCGTGTGTGTGTGCGCACACATTGCTCTTGTAATACTGTCTGGGGTACACGAGTGTTAATATCAGTATGTGTGGTCAGATTCAGCGGGGGAGGTTTAGCTCAGTGTTATACCAATGAGGTCGACATCTTCAGAAGATCTAATGTTCCCCCTTTGATTACGGAAATTGAGGAAAGATGTTGCTGTGTTACAGTTACAGCAGCAGTTAAAGGTGGTGTCAGTGCTTGAAGGCAAATGCACTTTGTGAAAAATTAAGTGAAAATCTTGTCACTGTCACTTAGCTGCCTGTTGTGTACTGTGTGCACTAAAAAATAAAATCTGTAATTTCTACACAGCCCTAGCTCTGTAAATGAGAATACAAAGTGGTGTAGACTGCACCACACTACACAAATGCAACACAAAGCCTTGGCAATGTATTGTCTAATTTTGGGGGGCGGAGCTTCTATAGAGTGCACCCTATGGCATTAAAAGGAAATGTAGTTTTCAAATATCAATATTTCTCCCGCATCACTGACCATCTTTTAAATATCAGAACATAAGACTTAAACTCAGTAGCAGACAGTCCACGATTCCTCATGCATTTTCTGTGTTGCTAATTTACAATCGACTTCACTATATGAATGTAGTTTATATTTAGTGTAACTAATATTCTGTTAACAAATGCATTTCAAATGATATCCCTCCTGTGCTCTTCTTAAATATGAATACAGAGGGGGAAAAAATCAAAAATTGTGGTTTGAAAGTGTTAATCCAGGCCAGTACATTTTTATTTATGTTTTACCCAGACATTATAATATGCAATTTCCCATTTATTGATAGCATTAGTTTATCGATAAACTAATATGCTCTCACTCTCTTCTGATTGGTGGATGTGTGTGCGAACAGCAGAGGTTGGCCGTGCTCTGGGTTGACTGAGGACTGGGCAAGCCCAGTGATCTGTCAAGTTTAACGTTCGCAGCACAAGGGAATGGGATTCTCTGCAGCGCACATAGCACTGGAAATAGTTTGGGATAATCCCCACTAGATGGATAATGCAGATCTACGCAACTGAAATGAGTGGAGAGGTAGAATGTCGGTCTCCGAGGCCATGGCCGTTGTTTTAGTTTTTGTTTCTGTTCTCTGCAAGGAGCACTGCTGATATAATGTAAAGAGAAATACAAGTGCTCTCATGGACTCTCTTGTTGGACAGCCGCTTTTGAACCCACTATTCATTACCACAACTGATTATGGAAAGTTAGGTTTGGATTGAAGAGTTTGACGAGTATTAACCAAAGCTCCGACTATAGGGAGGGAATGTGTGTGCCTGGGCATTGACACAATACTGGACACCCTTTCTCACCAGTTAAGGCAACACCGCTCAGATTCCAATCCCATGCCCTGCTGGCCAACAGCTTGTTGCTTCCAGCAGTTCTCATCACAGAACTGACAGCTTTATCTGCTCTGTTAGCCTGTGTCTCCTCCATCAACATGGGCCTCACTGCTAACAAAGCCTGTCGGCGGACACGGTTCAACCGACAAGGTTGTCATGGGGCCGGTCTTGAAAATGTATCTCCTTTTTGAAAGAAAAAAAAAAGTGATCAGATTTATTAACGGTGCAGTTACACACACGTGACTGCATCCAGACATCATTCCTCATTTTCACATTCTCAGTATCAGCTGCCCTTCAAAGACCGACACCGGCTTGTGAAACCGCCCGGTATTTAAGATTCAGACCTGTTGGTTATGTGACACTGGCCCAGGCAAAGTAATTAAGATGTTTGTTTTGCTCTCAGGCACTCCGACATACCACCTACCTCCAGTCAAGGCTCCAATGGGCAGCAAAAAGAAAACCTCCAAGCACTGCTTTCTTTGCGGCAGGAAAACTGGCCTGGCCACCAGCTATGAGTGCAGGTACTCTTTCAGCACCCCACTTGTTTTGGTTCTATTCACCAGTCAGGCCTGTCCTGTTGCTTCTACTTTAACAGAATGCTGTTTATCGCCTAATTTGTCTCTTACTATACATTATGTCACGTTTAATCATGATCAAAGCTTCACCCACATCTAATCTGTAACCCTCCACACATTTCATTCTTGCCTTGCCAGTACAGCCTGATGCAACCGTTTGCAACTCAGACCATTTTACCCTCTATTATTCTGGTGAGGGTACAGTTGGGATAGTTTAGCTAAAGTGGTTAAAGATAAATGGCTTAATGTAATCAATGTGCGGCTTAAAGAAGAGCATTAAATATAGCTACAGTAATCCTTCTCCTTCTTACTGGTGTATTGATCTGAATGGGAAGATGATGGCGTGAGGTCTCCAGTTATGTGTGTATAAAAGTGTAACATGAAGGGGTGATTGTATCATTCTTTGCATCCCTGAAGAGCTCCAAGCCTCAAATGTCTGACATACAGTAGCAAGTTTGAATTTGTACAACAAAGGTGCATTGGCCAAGTATGATCACATAGCCCTCATCATGTCATCTCTGTTACACGCTCATTTCAGGTGTGGCAACAACTTCTGCTCCACCCACCGCTACGCAGAGACCCATGACTGCTCTTATGACTACAAGAGTGCTGGACGGCGATTCCTACAAGAGGCCAACCCGATCGTTAGTGCCCCAAAGCTTCCCAAAATCTAGACCCTTTTGGCCCTTGTTTGACTCCAATAGCCGGGCAGGGGGCAGACCAGATAAAAGTACATTCATATTAATGATAAGTCTAAACCAATGTACAACTACATAGGAGAGATGGACCTTAAATCACCGCTGTGTGCTTTTATCAAGGTTTGCTCAAATGTTATCTGACGAAACACTGAGAAGCCAAGTGTGAACAAATTACAGTATATTATATTGACACGGCATAGTCCTTGTCGCTTTCACCTCGGACAATGTGGGGGAAAATATATTTGAAGGCTTATAGACGTTTCTCTGTTTTGTTGATCTTTTCCCATAGCAAAAAATAAAGTGTGGATGTACAGAAGTAGTTTTTGAAAAATATGTATATTGCACGTTGAAACTTGTATCTCTTTTTGGATTGTCTATTTCTGTTTTATTTTAAATAGGATTGCAAATCAGTTGTCATGGGACAAGTATTTGAGAGATGCACTTTAGAATTATTCTATTTAATATAAATGTGACCTTCCTTATCAGGATGGATCTTGCATTTCTGTGTTTGTCTTTTGTTATGAAGTGTTAATGTCTTTCATCCAGATTTTTATACTCTGGCTTCCTAATATGGACATATACATAATAAAGTCACAGTTAATTAATATCTTTGATGGAATACATTTTATCCATATATTGATACAAATTACATTTGTATTTGAAATAGTTTTTAAATCTGAAAGTATGCAATCTATGTAGGTGTGAATGTGAGCTGTATTGTGTGAATCCCTCTAGTCAAATGTACTTGTGTGAGCAGAGGGCCTATGATATTTATGTTTCTATAATAAGGTGGTTGCCATACAATCTCTTGTAAGATTTCTCTTTTTTTTTTTATCGCACAGCTGTCGCTAAATCTTTTAAGTGCTGTTAATATTATCTAAGGAGTTTGATCAAATAAATTAAACTTTTGTCTTTCCACAAATGGCTGACACTTAATGTGATGTTTGCAGTACAAAATGTATTTTGTTATATTACCGTATGTATCCACCCTTGTATTAAGTTCACATTTTGGGCATTATCGATGTTTAAAAAGCACTGCAGGAAATGTACATTTACAATCCTTAACATATATTGTCTTTACCTCAATTCCCACCAATATAGATGCAATGACTGCAATTTATACTGCATCTGCTATATCACATTGGACAATTACATTATCATTTGTTTTTTGTGATAGTTCATGTAAAATAATCCACAAAAATAAAAACTTGTTAGAGCTGCAGGGCTCTAGCCACAGTACGTTATGGTGGCTGTGTGACCCTTCTTACGGCTGGCTGTGGGGCTCATATGTCTGGGGCTCTTCCTAACTGTGGTGCTTTTCCTATATGGCTGACTAGGACTTTTTCAGAGGCTGTCCGTGGGGTTCCACGCTAGCAGTTGGGTTTCTTTAGCAGCTGACACGGGTCACTTTCATACTCGTAATGTATTTTTATATGATCCTCATTCTGAAACATCCTTCTCTTCCACTGCACATCTGTTAGCTCCAAGGCCCTCTGAGCAAAGAATATTTTGCTCAATCTTGCTAATTTTGCTGGTGCAAGATGGTTGCTGAATTGACAGTTATTTGTATTGTCCCTCAACCGATGTGCAGGTATGAGGGGTACAATGAGAGGAAATATATTGTGTAGGTTCCTGCACTACAGAGGGTTAAGAGAGCTGGACAAAGAGCTGTGGCTTCTCTGCATTACATACATACAGTCAACATGCTTCTCAGTGCTGAGATTGTTACAATGGAACATAGTTCTATGGTGTGAGTGAGTGTGTGTGTTTGTTTGTTTGTGTGTCTCAGAGAACTATATGTATGTATAGGTGTATTTGTGTCAAACTGACCCAAACATTGTATGAATAAATGCGTGGGGGCATTGTAGCATAATCTTTTTTATTTTTCTTTCACACGGTCATAACATAAAAGACCTTGGAGTTTCAGGTTGGAAAACACAATCCATTATTTTTCTTTTAGTTGAATTTGGAAATTGTTCAATTTGACCTGAAAAACACACACGGGTAATATTAAAATTACAGTACAGCATATGCTCCTATGAACCCTAAATGTTTGACTTTTAGTCTAATATCTATTATTTGCACATTTCTTTAAATTCTTCAATTTGCTCATATCTTGAGTCTTGATTTTATTGTAGACTTCTCAGAAGGGATGTGTCAATGCTGACCTATACTCAAATGGCAATTTATTCTCTTAGGTCAATATGATGGCTAATTCACATCACCATCTAGCCTTCTTCATTACTAGCTATGTTCTTCACAGTTAGTTAGATTATTGCCAGTTATGCACTCAATGTATTTGAATAGTAAATGTTGCATTTTCACAAGGCATAGCCACATATCCTCCTGTTTTGTTCAGGACATAAATTTATAATGTGGACAATGACTTAATGTTACTCGAGGCCGGGTATAACAGAAAACTTGGAACACAATATGCAGTGTAAGGCCAGCGCCAAATATTCTGTTTCTAATATATGTGTCCGCAAATGCTTGGGTCCTTTTCGGTGATCTCATTTGATTTCCTTCCACTGCTCACATTTTCAAAACCAAAATGTGTCTCTCGCAACTTAGACGGCTTGACGGTGACTTGTCACTTATTTGGTTTAACAGCAAACATGGATAATAAGAACATGTGTCTTAAATTCTATACTTTTGTATTGGCATTCAATTGATTAAGTATTTTCCTTCATAGAGCAGTAAAAGTGTTATATACATCACATGGAAAATAAGTACAGAACATAAGTTTGACTGGTATTTAGGTTAGTGCTCGGAAGCCAAAAAACACAAATCTGTATCCAATTCCACAGTGCATATATATACACAGGATTTTCAGCATATCTCATTTCAGTGACTTTTTGCTTAAACCCAGTGTTTGGGTTGAAAAAAACAACCCAGCACGTTTCAGTGTGTATTACTCCAATAAAGGGCATTTGACGTAAAAAATCCCTGCATAATCAAAATGGCTTGCTGAAAGACCTGTATCAGACATATGCTACTCACAAGGAACTGACTGAATTGTCTGAATTGAACATTGTGGGACACTTGAGATAGATGTGTTTATGAGAAGCAAGATGCATGTATTCCCTCTCTGTAAAGCACTTTGAGCTGCAATTCTGTATGAACAATGCTATGCAAATAAAGATTATCATTATTATTATTATACACAAATGTAGCACTAAAAGCCATGAAGTATTCCCTTTAAAATACCATATGATCTTAATTTATTTAATTAATGGAGAGCAGTAGGCTGCATTTAAGATAATCCTGTTCTCTGAAGAGGACTGCCTCTAACAATTCCATATTCATTCCAAGTTTTTCAAAACTATCAATGAGGTGATAATGTTCTACAGGCTGGGCAGGGTATAATGTATCAAATAAGAGCCGCACCTGGCCCCCGGACCTGATCGACTTTGCCCAGGTCTGGTAGACAAAAGTATTTAAAAATATATAGTTAGGTGTATAAGATACACAGTATATATTTACTTGATTATTCTCCCATGCTTTTTCGTGTTTGTCTTTTTATTAAGAGTCAACAAGCTAACCTGCAGACCACACGCGAACTGTGCGTTTCCTCAAACTGTAAAGCAACATTTGAATTCCACCAACAGTGAGTGGGCCATTGCTGTTGCCTGATTATATTCATAGACTAGTGAGCAGGTAATATTACGGCGTGTCGCCCCACTTCCCCGACCCTTAGAATATAGAATGTCACATAGGCTTTTTGTGGTGAGCGCATTATGACGTGTTTTAGCGTATGCTAAAGACTGCTCTGTGGCTGCTGTGATCCTGTGCCTTATACCACTCTCCCTTATAGGCTCCTAGCAGGCAGCGTGCACACGTCAGGTCAATTGTTTCCTGACTCCAAGGTTTAAGGTCTGGTATTCGGTAGATTGGAATGAGCGATGCTGCGCCAAGTTGCCTTCCTGCACACAAGTATTACGTTATTTAAAATAAATATTATATAAATATAAATCGTTGCACACACACAGGAATTGTGGCGGTTTACGGTCGGCTTACTTGCAGAAGCTGGGACACACGCACGTCAAACTGGCAGCCTTTCTACTCGTTCCGTGGTGACAACCGCCCACTCTCATTGCACAACACAGTTGCGCTTTGTCCCGCGTGGACTGCATGGCAAACTCTGCAACGGTAATGGGATGATTAAACAGTCTACAATTATATGTCTCATATAGAGCTGAAGATGCATAGGCTGCATCTTAATAATAGGCAACCTAATTATGGCATTATTTAAACGCGACCAGCGGGCATATAGCATACGTCATTTCAGTCTGGAATTGCAATAGGCCAACGCGACTGTTCATATTTGATTATTACATTATTATGTAAACTAAAGGTTCAATAGCCTTATTCAACCACGGCCACCAATATGTAGATATCTGATCTGCCGTCATCATTTTGGTCACAGCATTGACGCGCCCTAGTGCGCCACCTGTCCTTTAGTATCATTATTTCGCTCCCATATTTTTTCACTCCATTTTAACACGGAAGTCTGTGACGCATAGGCAACTGTGCCCAGCTGCTGATGAGAGCAATGCAATAAACAAAACCATCGTCGTTTGTTTGAAGTACAGCGGTGAGTGGTTGTCGTTTACATTTGGCAGCTCAGGTGACGCGCGTACAAAAATGTCATGACAATTCAAATCCGCGCCTGCATCGTGTATGTGATATTGTTGACAATAAATCAAGTGGAGAGGACCGCGCGCGTGGAATGATTTGGATATACGTTTGGAATATTTTTTATACTATAGGCATATTGTCTTTGATTTAAACCGGCTAAAATCCTGCGACGTAGGGTATGCATGCATATGTGTGCGTGTGTTTATAGTTAAATGTATAGTCTGCAAATGCGCGTTGCAGTGATTACAGTTCTGCAACGCTCGGCTTGATGTCTTTCTATCGATCGATTGTGATGCCTATTGTCTGCGCGCTATATGCTGAATTAAGTGCAAGGGGCCTAATTTGCACCCAAAATGCTATTAAGCTTTTAAAGCCCAAACGTTTGTAGTGTGTCGTTGAAACGACCCGACATCTGTTATGTCAACGATAGCAAGTTGTTGTTGCATTCCGTCACAAGACGGAAGCTATGGTTATTCACGGTGGATATTGTTAGCGACTGCCGCCCCGATTCTAGGATTCATTTTCAGGAACATGTTTGACGTGTTCGCCCTCGCTCATGTGAGTTTGTGTTGACCTTAATCTAAATTGCAATGGTCTACGACTGTGTCGATTATATTGTTACCGTATATTTTTTACAGGATACTCTACAATGTATGTGGACCACGCACCACTGATAGAATAGGCTATACTTTTGTTTTTATATTTTATTATTCTACAGCAAATTAATCAGCAAATTATTTTCCCCCATGGTTAAATGTATGATTCTTAGAGTATGGAGTATTGCTATAATTCCCTATGTAGCCTACTTTATTGTCTTGCTACCTACCCATCATTGTCTGTGTTCATTGCCTTTGGTTTTTTCTTTGCCACTGTTCTGAAGGCTTGTTGCAATGAGGTGATGCATTGTTCCATTGGTGCGTCTGTATGTTGTGTGCATGCATAAACCTGCAGATAATGCAATGCAAATTATATTTTGAGCTGTTCGGTTGGTAATCCTGTCTTGTTGTTGGATATATGGTGGGCATCCGTTTGTGTCACACAAACACTGCTTATTTAAGTTACTGGAACAAATGGATAGATAGGGTTTCCCTATTGTTAATGTAGAATCATACAGCTATGTACTTTGCCTAATAATAATTGGATGTGTCTTAAATGCTAACAGAAACACTTGAGCTCATGAGGTTGCATTCAGTTTCATTTTTTCAATTAAATGGTATAAATACCATAACAGTTAACATCCATTCAAATACCAATATGCTAATAAAAAACAACAAAAAAAAAAACACTCCCTGTACCCCTGTGGTTTTCCAACAGCCACTGTGCAAGTTTTGCAACATCAAAACTAGTTTTACAATGTTCTCCATTTTTTACTCTCCAGGGTTTTTGTAGCCCAAACTTCCCCCAGGGTTGTGCTGATATAGAGCCAGGGATTGCCTCTTTAAACAATCATGCATGTACATTGTAACATCTCATCCATTCTAGAGCTGGAGTTTGCTGAATCGTCAACAGACAGAAGCTGTCAAAAGTCCTGACAGGTTCGGACAAAGTTGGGAAGCAACTAGAATTTAGAGCCGTAATTCTAATGCTAAACAATAGGAGGGGGGCTGAAGCACTGTCAGTTAATTTAGTTGAATTAGAGAAAGGAGCCTGGAGTCTTGATGGATTGTGCCATTGTGCGCTTGCAAATTAACTCATACTTCACGTCTTCAGAGATACCTTTTGATGAAAGTAATTGTTGGGGGGGGGGGGGGGGGGGGGTCATAA